>PVJS01064823.1:0-10132 GCA_004027185.1 Glis glis | reverse complement strand
GTGTGGTGGTGCACGCTTGTAATCCCAGTACTTTGGGAGGCGGAGACCGGAGGATCTGGGTTCGTGGCCAGCCTCAGCGCTCTCTCTCTCTCTCTCTCTCTCTCTCTCTACCTAGTGAGGCTCTCCGCAACTTTGTGAGACCCGGTTTCAAAATAAAGCATAAAAAAATAGGGCCGGGGGTGTAGCGCGGAGGTAGAACGCCCCTGGGTTCAATCCCCCGTACCGCAAAAAAATAAAATAAAATAAAAAATAAAAAAAATAAAGGTAGAGACTATGAGGCTTGTTAATGGATTAGATGAGGAGAGAAAAAGAGAAGCAGCAAAGGTACCAGGCTTTTGGATCAAGCACCCAGGCAAATCTTAATGCCATTTAATAAGATGCAGGAAAAACAGAAGAGAAGGGGGTCTGGAGTGAGGGAGAATGGGGTGAAATCAAGAGTTCATTTTCAGACATAATAAGTTTGAGATGTAAATTAGACATACAAATGCAAACAGCAAGTAGGGAGATGGGTATATCTACTGGAGAGAAGCCCAGAGAGAAGTGTGATTGTACAGTGTGGTGGTTAAAAGAACACACTGTAGAATTAGGCTTGTATGAGGTGGCATTTCAGAGGCACCTGAGACATCTGAAGCAGGGATATCACACAACAGTGTAGTTCAGGGTATATTCTACATTTTCTTATAAATTTTAGGAAAATGGAGACAGACAGACAGAGACACTACTAAATGTATAAAAACTCCATGAATGCATTCTTATTAAATATTACAAAAAACAATGCTGAATTTTTTTTAGTTCCTTAATCTTCTTTCTTACAAAATAATTGTCTCACCAAACCTCAATGCCATTTTAATAACAGGTATTTGATTATGGATGTCAATGTTATACTTTGTCAACGTGGAATTTGCTTTCACATTTCCCTGGAACCACACCCTATATAAACATTACACATAACTTAAAATGTCAAAGCTTGTAGCATTCATCATCCAACTGGTCTATTTTGAGATAAAATGTCAAAAGAAGGAAGAAAAATGTTATCTAATAAACCTATTAATCTAAAAAAAGCCCTTATTTTTCTTTATGTATATTCATACATTCTTGAAATGATCATCCATTGTTTCAAGAAATCTTTTTAGGACAAAGAATGAACAAAGTTGGTGCTCTCCAGGCTACTACATACTAATGAGAAGCATGTTTCTTTCCATACTGTCCTAAAGGCTAGAGTTTTTTGTGCCACCTTAAGTACAAATAACTTCCTTTAGTCAACCCAAGCTCTTTCACTCAATGATTTAAATAAAATCAACTGGAGTTACTTAGAGGTTTGCTCAGTCTGGAGTATTGTTTTATAAAAAGAAATGGGACTGCCTCCAGTTTTTGTGGGTTTTGTTAAATTAGTTTATTTGTTGTTTCAATTGGTAAAATATGTACCTGATACAGAACTCTGATATTACAAAAGAGTATTTAATGAAAACTTCTTCCTCTCCTTGGTCACCTGGTTCCCCTTCATAGAAGCAACCCACATTACCATTATTTTGTGAATACTCATACATGCTTCTATAAATGCATCTGTCCATTCTCATGTACTTCTTATCCAAGTGGTAGTATACCATCCTTGCACTTTGCCTCTCCATTCTCCCCGCTCTCAGCCCACTTAGTATAATATATATTGGGAGGTCATGTTTTATTAAGATATTGAGCTGCCTTATTATTCCCCATTTTTTGTAAATTTTTATTTTGATAATTTCAAACTTACAGAAAAGTTACAAGGCAGTACAAGAAATTCCAATACATTCCCTACCCTAGATTTTGCCATTCCTTACATTTTGTACGTAATTTTCTCCCAACATGCTTTTATATATGCACATTTTTCTTAACCATTTGCAATAAAATTAGAAACATAATGCCATTTTACTACTAAGTAGTCTGTCCCTACCAAAACGCATGCTGTGGCTTGGTGACCAATGTGAATGTTAAGAGGTGGCGAGGGCTTTTAAGAAGCATTTGAGCCAGGCGTGGTGGTGCACGCTTGTAATCCCAGTACTTGGGAGGCTGAGACTGGAGAATCCGGGTTTGTGGCCGGCCTCAGCTACTTAGTGAGGCCTTCGCAACTTAGTGAGACCCTGTTTCAAAATAAAGAATAAAAAAGTAGGGTTGGGGGTGTAGCTCAGAGGTAGAATGCCCCTGGGTTCAATCCCCAGTACTAAAAAAAAAGAGAAGCATTTGGAGTCATGAGGGAGCTACCCTCAAGGATGGGTTAATCTGCCCTGCACATATGCTGCTCAACCTTCAACCAAAGAACTATAAAGATATCCTTACACACACACACACACACACACACACACACACACACACACACACACACATATGCACACACTACTCTGCTCAGCAACTTCTTCTCAGGAATCCTGCCACACAAATTTCAGCCCCATCCATCAGTCAGAGCCCAGGACTCTTAATGTCTGTCCCCTCAGTTAGGCCAGGCTGTCACTCTGTGGGAAACTGTTCTAAGCCTAAAAAATACTGGCTTAAGGATTTGCTGGCCATCTTCAGCAAACCTTAACAAGGAATTAAAGCAAGCTCAGGTATTAACATAAAAACGTTAGGTCAAGGTGTAGCCTATGAAGTGGAAAGAAATGGGCTACATTTCCTTTTCCAAGTATATCTACATCAACTTTTATGAAATCTAAAAGTAAAAGGCGGATTTAGCAGTAAACTATGAATAGAGAGCCTAGCTGAATAGGATCTATAGCTTTTTGCTTGCTTTGGCAGAAGACTGCCTTTCTTGAGAGAACTCAAGACAGTGACCTCGATGCCCCTTCGCTATCTAAGCTATTTTGTCCTGTTTTACTACACCTGTTGCTTGCTTTGCTTAAGGGTGGAAGACTGCCTCAAGGAGGGAGCTGGAGACAGCAAACTCTTCCGCTCTTGCAAAAACTTCCAGATAACGACTTGTCTTCTAAAGCATTCCTAATCCAATGCTCTACTCCTTGGTCAGAGACAATTAATGATTTGATCACCCAGCCTTAATTCTGTAAACCTGTAATAAAAGGAAGAGCTGAGCTTTGTTCGAGGAGTTTGGCTCTCTTGCCTTTCTCCCCTCTCACCTCTTCGAGACCAGGAATAAAGACTCAAGAGCATTTATTTCATCGCGTCATCCCATGCCCTGCTGGTACAGAGCCTGGCATCACTCTGCTTTGGCTCACTCTCCTCTGCTGTGTTTCAGGAAAACTACCCCCCTGGAGAGAGCCAAGGCAAGTGTGGGTCTCACACTGTGTGTTTTCCTTCATGCAAGGATCACAGTTTTGTACTTTCTAAAGCTCAGTGTCTGAAAACAGCTATCTCATATATTTGGCCTAGTATTACAACTGTTTTCATATGCCAATTACTGTCATGGCTGGAAGCAGAAATCTGCCTCATTCTTGCTAATAGCTATATAATATTCTATTGTGTAACTATACCTAAATTATTTAACCAGTTCATCCTACTTAGGTTGTTAGCAGTCTTGTGCTTTTTACAAATGATCCTGCAATGTACATGTGTGATTTCCAATGTGTAAATATATCATTGTGATAAGTTCTTAGAAAAATTACTATGTCTAAATCAGAGAGCACATATACCAGAATTTGATAAAAAGGTCCATGTCCACATATAGTACTTTATAGATTTGAATTATATTCCCTCTCAGGCCTTTTCATTCTATACTCATAAGAATCCTGATAATTCACATTATCTTCATATGGAAATCCTTGAATTTTTCAAGGATTTGAAAATCAGAAGTTTTTCTACTATGTGTTTTCTGTTTCTATTTTGTCCTACAATAAAATCAACTAGTGGAATTACACTCATCTTTTTAGTCTGACGACACCATGACTGTACTTACTTTCTGCTGCATTTCCAGCTTCATATGGGCCTTTGACACACACACACACACACACACACACACACACACATGCATGCACACACAACTGCCTTCTGTGGGGAGAAATACACAGGGAAATCTAAAGAAATCAATGAGACGGAGTTCTCTATAAATATTTTAAAGAAAACAAAATAAAATGTAATCCCCAGGCATACAAATTTATAAACCTAGACGGAAGTAAGAGAGAGAGAGCTGCATGATAAAAATGACAATATTCCAGTCTGAACTAGACAGATTTTAACACTTTAATACATCAGAGTTGGTTGTACTATCCAAGCACTATATAATAATATGATTAACTGGTGGCACTAATTTAAAATTCCTCTGCCCTAAACGAGGAAATAACTAAGCACGTTTTCTTTCTAGCTGATACTAAGTAATTAGCTTCCTAGTGTTAAGTAGGGTCTGTGTTAAGTAGAAGCTGTGGATGCTTTACAAAATAATCTTTAGTAATGACAACCTGGATAAATTGAATTGAATTTATTCAAGTTCCACATGTCACTGAAGATGGCAATATCAACAGCATAAACCTTAACGGAGTTATTATTATAGGCCTGATACTTTCAAATACTTGGTATACATTTTTGTACTTAATCCTCACAATAGGGAAGGTAAATATCATTATCCTTATTTTATAAATAAAGAAATGAGACTTAGTGAGATTAGGTAATGTGCCAAGGTGAGACAGATAGACAGTTGCAGAGCTCGGTTTTTAACCCAGTTCTAACAGACTCCAAAGCCTGGGCTTTTAACCAATAAGCCAGTACAGCTCAAAGCATGGAGGATTTGTGGATTATCTCCACTAGTATTACGGGAGACCTTGTTAAAAATGCATATTTCTAAGCTGGGCGTGGTGGCGCACGCTTGTAATCCCAGTACTTGGGAGGCTGAGACAGGAGGATGGCAGGTTCATGGCCAGCCTCAGCTACTTAGTGAGGCCCTCTGCAACTTAGTGAGACCTTGTTTCAAAATGAAGAATAAAAAATAGGCTGGGGGTGTAGCTTAGAGGTAGAATGCCCCTGGGTTCAATCCCCAGTACCTCCAAAAAAATGCATATTTCTAGAAAAATTATACATTCTTTGAGATGAGAACAAGAAACATGAATTTTTACAAGTTTCTCAATTCTGCTGCACACTGAAATATGAGAAACACTGCACTCTGTTACTATCTTTCACTGTGTACATTAAATTTCGTTAGCACTTGAGGGTGATTTTTTTTTAAGCTACAACAGGAGAAGCTCAACAAAGCCAATACATAGGTTACCATTGAGAGACATATGGAAAAAAATTTTCAGCAAACTTTTATTATGGTTTTACTGCAGGGAAAATAACTTTAATAATCCTAAATATAATTCTATTTCTATCCAGGAAAAAAAACCCAGAGAGAGAGAGAGAATGACTTATTCTTTATCATCATTTACTCTACAAATCCCATATGTTAATTAGGGATTGAGTCAATGATGATGGAACTTTGAAGGAAAAAATTCAATGTTAAAATTATGTGCTTTAGCCAGGTGTACACACGCTTGTAATCCCAGTACTTGGGAGGCTGACAGGAGGATCGCAGGTTCACAGCCAGCCTCAGATACTTAGAGAGGCCCTCTGCAACTTAGTGAGGCCGTTTCAAAATAAAGAATAAAAAATAGGAGCCGGGTGTGGTGGCGCATGCTTGTAATCCCAGTACTTGGGAGGCTGAGACCAGAGGATCTAGGTTCGCAGCCAGCCTCAGCTACTTAGTGAGGCCCTCTGCAACTTAGTGAGACTGTTTCAAAATAGAACAAAAAATAGGGATGGGGGTGTATCTCAGAGGTATAATATCCCCAGTACCCCCAAAAAATAAAACCAAAACAAAACAAAAATTATGTGCTTTAAAACTGAACCTTCTAAAGTATAGCTCAGTCAGATTCTGCAAACCATTTGAAAATACTTTTAACCCCTTTTTATGTTTGTTTAAACTTAAAAGTAGCTATAGAAAGAGCAACTGGCCTCAGAGAAAACAGTATGGCTCCAGAATCAGACTCCGAACCTGGCACAAGCAGCCTCTGCTGCTAAGCCATGACGTCATGGGTTCTGGCAAATTGCTGAACTTTTAATTCTCCATCCATAAAGAGGGCTGACAACACTTCATAGACTATCATTTTCTCCCATCCTCTCCCTTCTCATCACCTCCAACCCAGCCTGGGAAACCCAAAAGCCCACAGCTCCCAAGAGGCACTGGGGAAAAAAATCCACCAAGCTCCACGCTCCATCTCCTCCAGTCATAATCAGAAGTTTAATACAAGTCGCTGTGGTCCTCAATCACTGTGCAAACCTGCACGCCACAGTGTTGTGCACCACCATCACCCCCAGCCAACCTGCCCCAGGCCTTCTCTCCTTCCCCAAAGCTACCACTGGGGCAGAAGGACCCCCACCAACATCTTCCTCTTTGAAAGTGCCTCCTCTTCCTCAACTACTTGACTAGACCCTGACTCTGCCTGGGGCCACCCAGTCTCCTGAAACCCAGTCAGGCAGCATTTTCTCCTTCATACTTCACTACTTCAGGCCACAGTCTTCCACTCCGTTCCACTTTGTAGCATTACCAGTTCACTCAACAGAATCTAACTTCTATAACATGTAAAAGACATTGTGGGGGGAGAGGGTAGTACTCAGTATTCAAAAAGACAAAACTGCTAAATGAGGAGCTTAGATTTAAGTGGAGACGCACACAAGTAGATCATAGACAAGCATACAAATATATATATATATATATATTTGCGTTACTGGGGATTGAACCCAGGGGCGTTCTACCTCTGCGCTACACCCCGGCCCTATTTTTTTATGCTTTATTTTGAAACCGGGTCTCATGAAGTTGCAGAGGGCCTCACTAAGGAGAGAGAGGGAGAGAGAGAGAGAGAGAGAGAGAGGGAGAGGGAGGGAGGGAGAGAGAGAGAGAGAGAGAGAGCGAGCTGAGGCTGGCCGCGAACCCGGATCCTCTGGTCTCTGCCTCCCAAAGTACTGGGATTACAAGCGTGCGCCACCACGCCCGGCTTCAAATATATAATTTTTAACTTGTTTTTGGAAATGTATTTTTAAAACTGACACATAGTACTTATGGGTATTTCAATACACGTATACAATGTGTAATAATGATCAGATCAGGGTATGTGGCATACCTATCACCTCAGACTTATCATTTCTTCGTACTGGGAACTTTCAAAATCTGTTTTATTGCTATTTTGAAATATTCGGTTTTTATTGTTTTAAATTGTGCCAAAGGACATGGAAGATAAAGCAGGAAGTCATAATGAGAATTTTGTGTGGGGGTGGAATACTTAATTTGGGTACAGTCATCAGTGGTATTTTAAGGGGAGGCATGAAGGACAAGGAGCTAGCCAAGCAAAGAGTGAGGTGGTGACCATTTGAGACAAAGAAGAATAGGGCCCCCAAAGACCTTTCCTTCCCTGCCTCCTTAGCAACCCCATTCTGTGGTCACACCCTGGGCCTTGTCACCAGCAGACCTGAACACTAATCGAAACCCCCCTTAACAACTTGCTTTCCTTCCCCATGATTTGCTCAGCAGCTTCCATCTTATCCAGAATTCCAATCCACTGACCTATGTTCTCCATTGAGGCTCCCTCTCACCACCTTCATGTCACAACCATTTATAACACAACTCTTACACATACATTCAATTCTCTGACTTTCCCTTCTTCCTTCTAATTCCCCTGGCAAACTCCCAATCACTCTGCCTTTTCTGAGCCTGCGTTTGTCCCAATAAGAATTGCTGGATATCCCTTCTCCCCACAACGGATGGGAAATACTACAAAATTCATGATCGCTGATTTCACATGGGAGTTCTACATTGCAAAGTAGTGTACAATTCTCTATTAGTTCCTCCCCCACTTTCCATAATGACTATTTAATATCCTTTTCTCTTTCTTCAACACTTCTACCCCACTCAGACTTTGGCTTTCATGATGCCCTCCTATCTCTCCCTCCCATCTTTCTGAGTATTCTTAGATTCCTTTATTTCCCACTCAACCATGGGCCATTTGCTTTCACTGTTCTCCTTCCCGGGTGATCTCATCCTGTCCCATGACTTTGAATACCATCTATATGTTTATAATTTACAAATCACTCTCTTGCCCCAGACTCTAGTTTGAGGTCCACCATCCTAGTGTGAGTTCAATCTCCACATTATAGCCTGAGAGTTCTTGAAAATGCTTCGGTGATTACCCTAGGTCTCGGAACAAAATCCCGAAACATGTCTTGAGTTTTCCTGTGGCTGGCATAACAAATTACCACAAACCAAAAGGTTTAAAACAACAGAAACTTATTCTTTCACAGTTCTAGAAGTCAGAAAGACAACTCCCTGCAAAGACCCCAGGGGAGATTCCTTTTCCTACCACTTCCTTTTTTTTTGTACTGGGGATTGAACCCAGGGGCATTCTACCTCAGAGCTATACCCCTAACCCTTTTTTATTTTGAAATAGAGTCTAAGTTGCTGATGGCCTCACTAAATTGCTGAGGCTGGCCTCAAACCTATGATCCTCCTGTCTCAGCCTCCCAAATAGTGGGATTACAGGTGTGTGCCACTTCAATTTTCTGTGCCTCCAGGTGCTCTCTGGCTTGTTGGCTGCATTGCTCTGTCTCTCTCTGGCTTCACACGGCTGCCCCTATTTCCTCTGTATGTCTCTTTTACGGGCACTTGTCATTGGATTTAAGACCCATCCAGGTAATTCAGGATTATCTCATCTCAAGATCCTCAATTATGACTACAAAGATCTTTTTTTCCAAATACAGTCCCATCATAGGTTGCAGAGATCAGGACATAGACACATCTTTTAGAGGACCACCATTCAACCCACTATAGTCTCTCAGGCCCTGCCCAAGCTGCTTCCGCCCACCCCTGCAACTTTCTCTTTCCCTGTCTCTCTTTCTCTCTTTCTTTCTCTCTCTCTCTTTCTCTTTCTCTCTCTCTCTCTCTCTCTCTCTCTCTCTCCCTCCCTCCCTCCCTCCCTCCCTTCCTTCCTTTACATGTCTGCCCTTTTGGGCATCTTTTACTTCCTTGATCTAGGACAAGCTCTTTTCCACCCTTGGTCTTGGCTTATTCGACTCTCTCTTTAGACCTTACCTAGCTAACTCCTCCTTCAAGTCTTCAGTTAAATCTAACTTCCGCAGAGAATTTCTCCTTGACCACACTCATTTAAATATGTTCTCATTGTTATCACTCTTCAAAATGCCCTGTTTCTTTCCTTCATCACATTTCACTGTTTTCCTTTGTTCTATTAAATTGTAGTTACACATGGATTTGTAGGTTAACTTGTTTGTCTGCACCACTGGACCATGAACTCTTCATACCATCTTAGGAAGCACATCCATTTTGTTCATACATTCTGTATGTATACCTAGAGCACGGGACAGCATCTGGCACACAGTAACATTAACTAAATAAAGGAGTACTATATAAATAGAGTACCTGCCTTTCCCCTTTGGGGTAGGATTAGATAAATGCAAATAAATGGGCTAGAATGGCGACTACACAGCCAAGGACAGCACCAGCTTGCAGTAGCTAATCTCTCCCAGCCCAGCCTGGGAGAATGAGAAAGCTTGGTACAAAAGGAAAAAAAAAAAAATAGAACCCAATTATTAGCAAGTTAGAAGGACTTCTCTAGTCTTCCATTCTACCATGGACAACTATACAACTCAGGCATTCATTTTGCCTTTCACAATGATCTCTACCTCCTGTCCAAAAAGACTGATGGAAGCTTCTGAGAAAGCTTAAGAAAACTCTATTACAAATTGACTTCCACGATCCACCTGTTAATAAGCTGGAAGATTCACAGATATATCAAACTCTCTTAATTCTGCAGATTACAGTGACTCAAGTATTAATACTAATAAATCCTACTGGCTATTCTAAAGTATAATATGCACAGGGACACACAGAAAAATCTCTTCTGGGATACCTGAAATTTCCCAGCCTTTTTTTTTTCTTTTCCTAAAGTATTTTTAAAAATTGGGACATAATTCACAACCATAAAATTTATCCTTTTTTTTTTTTGCGGTACCGGGGATTGAACGCAGGGGTGTTCTACCTCCGCACTACGCCCCCGGCCCTATTTTTTATACTTTATTTTGAAACCGGGTCTCACGAAGTTGCGGAGGGCCTAAGTAGAGAGAGAGAGAGACAGGGAGAGAGAGAGAGAGAGAGAGAGAGAGAGAGAGAGAGAGAGAG
>PVJS01064822.1:0-10134 GCA_004027185.1 Glis glis | reverse complement strand
TTCTTAATGATTGCCATTCTTATTGGGGTCAGATGAAATCTTAGAGTAGTTTTGATTTGCATCTCCCTGATTGCTAATGATGTTGAACATTTTTTCATGTATCTATTGGCCATTTGTATCTCTTCTTTCGTGAAGTGTCTATTCATTTCAGCTGCCCACTTCTTGATCGGATTATTTGTTTTCTTAGTGTAGAGTCTTTTAAGTTCTTTGTATACCCTAGATATTAGACCTCTGTCAGAGGGATAGCTTGCAAATATCTTCTCCCATTCTGTAGGCTTCTGGGTCTCTTCTACACTGTTGGTGGGATTGCAAGCTAGTTCAACCACTCTGGAGGTCAGTGTGGAGATTCCTCAGAAAACTGGGAATGGACCCACCATATGACCCGGCTATACCACTACTGGGTATCAAACCAAAGGGATTGAAACCAGAAAACTACAGTAATTTATGCATACCCATGTTCATAGCAGCACAATTCACAGTGGCCAAATCATGGAATCAACCTAGGTGTCCATCAACAGATGAATGGATTACAAAATTGTGGGAAATACACACAATGGAATTCTACTCAGCCATAAAGAAGAACAAAATAACATCATTTGCAAAAAAGTGGAAGGATCTGGAGAACATTATGTTAAGCGAGATCAGTCAATCACAAAAAAAGAAGGGACATATGTTTTCATTAACATGCGCAACCTAAGGAGTAGTAGGGTCACGCAAGGGACTCTGGTTGATAATGGAGAACCCTCAACAGAACAAGGGAAGTGGTACAAGGGAAGGGGGAGGGCAAGAAAGAAGGGAATTAATGGAATTACTATCATAAATAACATGTACATGTGAAAATATACCAACATCATTCTTGGTACTTCATACGGGGGGGGCACCAAGAGCTGTGTGCATATATGTTAACATCACATAGATATTCATTGCAATGTAAGACTCCAATGCACCAATAAAAGCACGTTAAAAAAAAAGACTTGTATTTAAAAAATAATAAGAGCCATAGAACAGAGTTCTTAGAGACTGCATATGAGATTTCTAGGGTGTTGGGGAGACCTTAAGAAACTATAAGACAGACATTTTTGGAAATATAAAATGTAAAACTTTTATTTAGTAAAAAGAATTATGATCAAAACCCATAGGCAAAAACAATAGTTTATTTAAAATGTAATACGGATAACATATAAAAGAATAATATTATCTATAAAATTAGGGATGGATCAGGTGGTCCCATTTAGAAACCTGGAGACGGAGACATAGAGCACCTATCAATTTCAATGTTAGATCTTTACTTCTCATTCCAAGAAAACAGATAAAGTCTCATTTGATATCCTGTTGCAGAAAAATAGGTCCTTGACCTTAATGACATTGAGCTCTTGGTTCTCTAGGAACCCAGAGGCTCAGTCTAGCCTCAGAAACTCTGGGATGCAGAAGGAAAGTGTGTTGGTGGAGAAGATTCCGAGCAACTCCACAACTGTACACCTGTAATAACCCATCACTGAGGCTTGTCTGCACGTGTCTCCCCAGTGATCTGCTGAAGTCTGACCTATCCAGGCACCCCATTCCCACATGGGGCCCTCCTCATGCAGATGTCCAGGGTCCCTGGGAGGTCAGCCTGGGCTGCAGGGGCATCCCACTGCTTCTGCCCTTTGGCGATCTAACTGAGCTGTGGTCTGGGGAAACTTGGAGGTGGCTGTCCCATATAAGATGTGACCCTAAAGTTCTGGACTTTTTTTGTTTACCCCCACAGCACAAAGATGCCCCGGGCACCCACCTATCTTCTCCAAAGCACAAGGCCACATTTGGGGTGACACCACCAGGCATGTAGTCAGCTCTCCTCTGGGAGGCTTTCTCATGTCACTGTGGCTGTGTGGACAGACGTCGCACCTTCAAATCACATGTCTCCTAAACCAAGAAGGCAGTTTAGCTGCAGTATGCAAACTCAATTTGGAAATCCAAATGACACCCTAGTCTCATTGTCAGGAATTATGGCTCTTAAATGGGGCACAATCTGCAGAATAAGTAAAATTGTCGACATGAAGAAACATGTTTGGAAACATGACATGATGTATGGTTAAAGCCTGTGGATTCTACATCCACCTCAGAAACACTCTACTTCCAGAGCAATCTCTTCACTAACTAGCTGTCTCTTGAGTGGCCCATATGTCTTTCTCATCATGGTGTCTGTCCTTTGTCCATCAGATGTAGTTCCCAGCTGCTGGGCCCGTTGATTTCCTACCCAAAGGCCAGTCCTGTCCCAGATCCCCAGTCAGTCCCTCCACCTCAGGCCCAAACCACAAAAGGCTGCAAATGGAGCTTTCTCTAGCACCCTAGGATACTGTACCCCTGAACATAGCCAGGCCTCAGCTCAATCTTAGAGCCTTGATTCCCAGCTCCTTCCAACAAGCTCCGAAGCCGTAAGTCCTCTTGAGCTCCACTGTCTCTGCCTATCTTGGTCCCTGATCACGGCGAACTCCTGCCCTGATCCTTTTAGGTGCTGATGTGTCGTCTGACCTTGTTGGCAACACGATGCCCTGTATCCTGCCATCTTGCCGCAGGACTTCTGTCACCCCTTACCTAATTCTCACCACTGAGCTCCTCTGGGACTTACTCATGAGTCCATGCACTCATCATTTAGTGACGAAACACAGAGCATCTGCTGGGGCCACATGCTTCCCTGTGCCCGGAGATACAGTGGTAAAGGAGACGGCATCAGTCCTGCCCTCAGGGTGCCAGGCCAGACCAGGGCAGAAACTAGAGGCTCAGCATGAGACAGGCACGGTGTTCCCAGCACCTTCTATGCAGAATGGGGTGATGAAACAAAGGCTTGTCATGTGACATCCTTCCACCACAGCTGAGGGACCAGGCTGCCATTGGGAGCTCAATGCGAAGTTGGGTCTCCTGGCACTGCAATACAGGTGGCCTGCACTACAGGTGGTACTGCACTGCACTATAGGGGGCCTGCAGCCACCTGGACATCCCAGCCATGAGACTGCCACATTACATGACCACTCCTGTTTACTATTCGGTTGCCCACTGGGCCTCCAGGAGGCTGAGCCTGTGTCTGAATCACCTGTCTGTCCAGGCTGCAGGCACGGGTTATTCTGCCATTCTCTATAGTTAGGAACAACCACTGCACTATCTGCTTCACTCTGCTGTGGCTTCTCCCTGGGTGGGTGCTCTTGTTTCACCCACTCCTGGCCACAGGCAGATGTGGATGTTTGCAACCTGGTCTGGGTCCAGCACCCCCCCACCCACAGGCTCTCACCACTAATTTGCTGGGTCCCGTTTCAGGATATCTTTGCATGTGCGGCTGGACCTGACCGCTCAGCTCTGTTGGCCCACAGTCCTCAGCCTCTATGCACACAGGAACTTGCAGTGCTGGGCTCGTTTGCTCAGTCCTCTGCTGCCCTCTCCCACGGCCACTCTCCAGGCTGAGCAGCCCCTTCTGAGCCCACAGCAAGGAGAACAGATAGATGAGTGTGGATCCCACAGACAGAGGTTCCAGAGCCCTTCCTGGGGGCACGGAACTGGGCCACAGAGCTGGTAGTTTCAGACACCACTACAGTGCCAGACCCAGAAAGCCAGCCCAGAAGCAGGTGAGGTGCCAGCACCCAGGCGGGAAGTTCTCAACAAGGGGCCCACGTCTGTGATAATCCTATTCAGACTTACGGCCATTCAGAACAGCAAGGCTCCTTAAGGAGGCATGCAAGATCTAGGAGAAAGGCTGTGCTGCAGCTGATATCGATCACGCTGTGCACTGTACAATGGGCTTCAGAGAAGGCATTTGTAGGCACATTGCCTAATAACAAAAACTGAAGCTCACCCCCTGATGCCTGTATGCCAAGCACTAAGCTACCATTTTGAGGTCTTAGCTCACTGAAGTCTCAACAGCCCCTAAGTCAGTGGGATTACGATGGCCATTTTACTGGTGAGAAAACTGAGGTGCGTGTGGTGAATGGAAAAAAAACTTCCTTCTCACCAGAATTGCTATCACTTGCAGTAAGAAAAGCAGCTAGGAAACAGAAACATCAGGATTCTGCTAAGGAGGATGTGGTGTCCAGGGGCCAGCACAATGTCAGGTGAGGAAGTGCAGTAGAATTGAGGAGCGAGATCTGACTTTTCTAAAATGCTTCTGCTTTTGGCTGCATTTTATCCTCTCCATCTCCTCTCAGAAGGAGACTGTACAGCCAAGCTAAGAAGCATCCGCAACCTTGGTTATACATTTAGAACCACCTGGGGAGATTTCTTAAATTACAATGCCCAGAATAATTGAATCAGAATCTCTGGGGTGGGATGCAGGAAACGCTATGAATTAAAGCGCCCACTGAATTAAGGCACAACTTGATCCCCTCCATGGAAAGCTTCGTGGCTCAGAATGAAGGTGAAATCCTAATCAGCAAAATGTGAGGAGCTAATCACAAGTCCCCTCCGCTGGGGCAGGAGCCACCCGGGGAAAGGAGGCAAGTCAACAGGCCAGTGAGAAGTGTGCGTGACTGTCAACGGGGTCACAGAACACCTGACCCAAATTCCATCCAGCCTGGCGGAACTAAAGCCTGGCTTGCAAACCTCACAGGCAGTATTTACAGATAGGAAGCAGAAGGTGTTTGATCCATAGAGAGGTGAAGCAATTTCGAAGACCACAGATGTTGCTGACAAGGTAAATGCCTCTGTGGGTAGAAGAGGAACACTGCAGACAGAGCGTGGCCACTGGAACAGAGTCAGCTCATTTGAGCCTGGTGACGGGCAGTGAATATTCTCCTCATGGCTACATTCATCGTCAGATATAGCAACCCCATGGCCCCGTGCACACACACATCTGAAGTTCGATGTCAGAGCCGAAAATAAAAATGCTTTGAAGCAGAAATTCCTGGGATTGAAATCTTTCTTGATGCTCACCAACTCTGAGTCTAACTACCCCCTTTGAGACTTTCTTTATCTGTGAAAGGGGATCATGAATTCATCTAACAAATGTCTGTTGAGCATCTGCCATGCACCAGGCATTGCTCAAGATGCAGAGAATGGAACAGGGAACTACTCAGATGGAGACCTCTGTCTTCTTGGAGTTTCCATGTTGTTTAGGGGAAATGCACAGCAGACTAACAAACAAGTTAAGTATATAGCATGTTAGAAGTGCTGTGAAATTACACAGCGCAGGGAGAGGCGATAAGGTTGCTGAGGGGTGGAGAATGCAGTTTGATAGGGCAGTCAAGAAATACCTCTTCAAGAAGATGGCATCTGAGCAACAACCTGAGGGGAAAAAAAGGGAACAAGCCAGACAGTGTTCCAGTCAGAGGGGGCAGCCACTGCAAAGGCCCTGAGGTGAGGATATGCCTGGAGTGCTGCTGGGAATCAAATCATTCACCTTCTAGTTGATACATAAACATATACACATGCACACAGATGCACATATATGTTTGCATATATAATACATAATTATATATTTATGTATGTGTATATGTGTGTATATACACATACATGCACACACACATACATAATTTTGGGAAGAGAATGAGAATAACTTGGGAATCCCCCAACAGAGTTAAATAATGAAGGAATGATTCCTCCCAAAAAGAGGGCTCATCACCTCTTCTGGGTGGCAAAAAAGGAGCCACTGAACAGCTCTGATTGTGGCCCTTTTCAGCTCATCCAGGCTGAGACAAGAGCCAAATACTCCACACATTAATGACAGGGGCGTCACTGTTTGGTAAAGAATAAGGTCAAAGCTTCCTACCAAGAAAAATGTCCTTTCCTCAAATGAGTTTGTGCTGTGTTGTATCCAAGAAAAAGCAGCGCTCCCTCCTCTTGGCAAGGTGTTCTTGCTCCTCAGATGAGCCTGGGAAGAAATCGGCCACAGCCGAGTAGAAGGGGGTTCTGAAACCGTCCAGGACACCCCCGACCCCTCCCTCCCAGGGACATCAGAATCTCAACACCATTGTTAGCCCAAGGGAAGCTAAAAACACTCCAATTTGCACAGCCTAAAGGAGTTGAGAAGTAGACCCTCACTTTCTTGGGGGGGGGAAAAACCTAACAAATTTGAAAGGGCACCAAACAGAACCAAGAGAGTGGTCTGGAGTTTTGCAGGCTGCTTCTCCAAAGCCCTTCCCCTGTGTAGACAGGAAAGGCTCAAGGTAAGTTACACACACAGGTTTCCATCAAACTTTCCTGTTTGATGTGCCCCCCTTCACCAATCAGTTGGGTAAAGATGGCTGAGGCAGGGGGAGACAGAGCAGGAGACATAACTGCTCCTCTTGTGACCATTTGGGGGAACAAGAAGACCAGGAGGGTATTGTCCCTCTGGTCTGATTTGATAGTGTGTATGAGCCAAGCTCCAGTAACAACTAATCCCAGATCTCAGTGCCTACCACACTGACATGCGCCAGGTGCCTCTCCCAGGTGCCTCTCCCTCCAGGGTTGAGGAGGGAGCACATTTCATCATGCACTCCAGCTCCACCAAATGGAAGTCCTTTGCTTTCTGCTAGGTGGGGGGGGGAGAAAGAGTGGGCAGTATACGCAGAGTTTTATGGCCAGCACTGAAAGTGGTATCTATTGCTTCTGCCACATCCTCACTGTAAGGGAAATTGTGAAATACAATATTCCCATGTTCCCATACTAGTGTTGTCTCTGCCATACCCCCTTTGGGACTACCATCTCATTGCTCATTGAAACCTAAAGAAGAAGGACCTGCAATGAACACACAGAAAAAAAGATAAAAATCCTAGATGAGACCATTCCTGGTCTGTCCACCACTTGTGAGCATGTAGCACCCTCCAAACATGAGTGGCCAAGGCTAGGGTCAGGCTGAAGTTGACTGTTTTCACATTGAGGTTCTGTCCTGATTTTTTTTTATTTTTATGCTTTTATTGGTGCATTATAGTCTCACATCATAATGTAAAACATGTTGACAATGACATACAAGCACAGCACTTGGTGCCCCCCGCTGCCTCCTCATCTCCCCCCTTCCCCATACAGAGTTCTGAGATTGACATTGGTATTTTCACATATGTACACATAGGCAATGGTAGTAATTCCTTCAATGAACTTCACTCTTCCTGCTCCCCTTCCCTTAGACCACCTCCCTGGCTCCACTGAGGTTTCTCCTTCATTATCTGGAGTCCCTCTGGTATCCCAGTTCCGCATATTAGAGAAAACATATGACCCTTCACTTTCTGTGACTAGCTAATCTCACTTCCATTTTCTTGCAACTGTCCTCATTTTTTAGCTGGCATTTGGAGGCTGCTGTGAGTTTTGGCTCAAGTGCTGTGTGTTAGTCAGCTTTGACAAAATACCTGCGATAAACGACTTAAAGGATGCAAAAATGTATTTTGGCTCACAGTTTCCAAGCTTTCAGTCTGTAGTCGCTTGGTCCTGTTGCTGTGGGCTTCTGGTGAGGCAGGACATCATGGTGGGGAGGGTGTGTGGAGAAAAGCAGCTCCCTTCATGGTGGCCAGGAAGCAGAGAGAGAAAGAGAGGGTTCTAGATTCTAGACACAAAATGTACTCTTCAAAAGCACTCTCCTCCACACCTGTGACCCACTTCTTCCAACTAGGCCCATCTCCCAACACCAACAGCATCAACATTGGGAGAGCAAGTTTTCAACACAAGAGCCTTTGGGGGAAATTCCACATCCAAACTATAATATGCTAATATAAGATCATCTAATAACACCCCTCTAGACTTTATTAGCTATTGGTACAGAAATTCTCTCTCTCTCTCTCTCTCTCTCTCTCTCTCTCTCTCTCTCTCGTACTGGAGATTGAACCCAGGGGCATTCTACCTCTAAGCTACACCCCGGCCCTATTTTATTTTTTATCTTGAAACAGAGTCTCACTACATTACTGAGCCCTGAACTTTAGCCTGCAGTCCTCCTGTCTCTGCCTCCCAAGTACTGGAATTACAGGTCTGCACCACCATGCCCAGCTTCAGAAATCTCTTGACTAGCTACATAGTTCAATTCTGGGACCAGCAAAAGAGGATATATTCTGGGGGAGGAAAGTGGCATTCCTAGGTCATGGTTGTCCATGAATTACTCCACATTTGTGGCAGTTGATGGCCAACATCTTCAGAAAGAAGAGAATTGAGGCCACAACCTTTTCGGTATGGAAGCAGTGTAATTGTTCTCCGATTCCAGCTGAACCCAGTTCCACTCATCTTCACCTCTGAAATAGATGCCGTCAACACTTGGGAGGGGACCTCTTGTCTAGAGAGACCTTGATCTGGTGACTAGCCCCACCCACACCGAGAACTCCAACCTGAGCAACTCCTGCTACAACTAATTGGAGGCATCGCACAATGCTTATTCATCTTGGCATCCCTGCGATCCCTTGGGCCGCGCCAGCTGTGTCTCAGGTCTGTGTATCAGAGGAGAGAAAGAGGAAAGAGTGGATTCAGTGACTGCTCTCCCATTGATCACAATACAATATTTGTTTGTGGAACGCTAACCTCCTTGCACTTCTGTGTTCCATTCATGTAGGTGCAGAAGGAGGTTCTACAGTAGCTTCCACAGAAAAGTCCCAGGGCAGGAGGGGAGCATGCATGCAGCTATCTGAGGCCAGAGATAATTGAGATGTATCTGTGTGAAACGAGCCAAAGCCTGCTATAGTCTGAATGTTTTTCCCCTCCAAAACCCACATTGAAATTTAATTACCATTGTAACAATATTAAGATGTGGGATCCTTAAGAGGTGAATAGATTGGGCATAGTGGTGCGTGCCTGTAATCCCAGTACTTAGGAGGCTGAGACAGGAGGATCACAGGTTCGAGGCCAGCCTCAGCAACTTAGCTAAACCCTCAGAGACTTAGTGAGGGTTTAAAAAAATAAAAAGGGCTGGGGGTGTAGCTCAGATGTAGAATACCTCTGGGTTCTATCCTCAGTACTCTCCCAAAAGGTGTATAGTCCATGTGGACTCCACCCTCAAGGGTAGGACTGGTGCTCTCATAAAGGCCCAGGCTCAGCCCTCTGTCCTGATGCAACAAGAGGGCTCCCTCCAGTTGCCAGCAACTTCATATCAGACTTCCCCACCTCCAGAACTATGAGAAGTAAGTTTCTGTTCTTTATAAATTCTCCACAAAATGGATTAAGGCACCCATGCAGAACTGGTCACTGCAATAGTAGTCACAAGTCCTAGAGAAGAGCGACACTGAGAAGTGGTGCGTAAGAACTATTTCATTCATAGGAACTGAAGCAATGCCATCCATCACTATTGTCATCATGTGACCCAGGCACAGATACCAGTTTCTCCAGCCTATGCTGGAGTCTGGAACCCTGAATTTTGACCTTGAGCCAAAATCCAGTCACCCTCTGCAGGACGTACATTTCTGACCCAGACAGGATGCAGACGGAGAAAAGCTGTCTCCTGCCAAGCTGGTTGGCCCTCACTCCCAGCACCGGCACTTCTCTAATTGGAAGCCCTGGGAATGTGAAGGGGTCTGGGTCTGTGAGTGTTGCTGTCCTGAAGCCCTCTGGGGACCAAGGAAGATTTCCAGGAAGATGAGCTCTGCCCGGCTGCTCTGAGGAGCTGTGTCAGACTTCCAGGAAAGCCTACTCTGTGTAATGTGGTCTGAAGCAGCGTAGTTAAGAAATGCAATTAGCAGCTAAAAGCACGGACAGCAAGTCAGCTCGTCCTACCCCTGGGAGGCCATCAGTCAAGCAGCAGATGTAGCCGCCGTTGCCCACAGTGCTCACAGCTCTGTTTCTTAATGTAGTTGCTCCTTTGCCCCCATCGTGGGCACAATGTGAACATTTAACTCTAAAGACCTGGGTCAATAATAGCAAGTGAGGGTGCCCACCCTTCAAGACTCTACAGGCTTTTTGTTGTTTGAGGGAAATAGCTGGTGGTTAGAGATAAGGGAAGAAAGGATTGGGGATGGTGGAGCTTGGTGAGATGCAAACTCTACCTACAATGAGAACATTTTTGTTTAAATTCCACTATGCTGGCACACACCTGTAGTCCTAATACTTGGGAGACTGAGATAGGAGGATCACAGGTTCAAGACTGGCCTCAGCAACTTAGTGAGACCCTTAGCCACTTAGCAAGACCCTGTTTCAAAATTTAAAAAATAAATAAAATAGGACTGGAAGTGTACCTCAGAGGTAGAATGCCCCTGAGTTCAATCCCCAGTAACACACACACACACA
>PVJS01064821.1:0-10133 GCA_004027185.1 Glis glis | reverse complement strand
ATAAATCCCTTTTTTCAAATATACTCATTCTGTGTATTCTGTTAATCTAGAGAACCCTGTCCAATACACAGGTCTTATATCACGACTATAGAATGGACTCTTAAGAACCTCAATAATAAAAAATAACTCAATATTTAAAAATGGGTGAAATATTTGAATGCACTTCAACAAAAAAGATATATGAAGAAATGCTCAACATCATTAGTCATTAGAAAAATGAAAATTAAAACCACAATGAGAGATTACTACATACCTAATTAGAATGGCTAATCTTAGAAAGAATGACCGTACCAAGTTTTGATGAGGATGGGAGAAACTGAAACCCTCATATGGTGGTGGGAATGTAAAATGGTACAACCACTTTAGAAAACAGTTTGACAGTTTCTTATGACATATATTTATTATGTAGTATGTTACCCAACAGTTCCACTCCTAGGCATTTTCTAAAATAAATGAAAGCATATGTCTACAAAAAGACTTGTACTCCACTGTCCATAACAGTTGTATTTGTAGTAACAGGTGAATGGATAGGCAAAGTCTGTTATATCCACATAACAGAACATTACTTATCAATAAAAAAATGAACTACTGACACATGTTATAACATGGATGGATCACAAAATAATTATTCTGAGTAAAATAAGACAAACAACATAGTGTGTGATTCTATTTATATAAAATTCTAGAAAATGAAAACTAACCTTTAGTGACAGAAAGCAGAGACCTGGCTGAGTGGGAAGGGATTACAAAGGAACATAAGGAAACTTTAGGGAATGATGGGTATCATTGTTATTTTGATTGTGATGATGTTTTGGGGGAGATGTACTGGGGATTGAACTCAGGAGCCTGTGATCTAGACCCCAACGTATTTTATTTTGAAACAGGATCTTTCTAAGTTGTTGAGGTTCTCACTAAATTGCTGAGACTGGCCTTGAACTTGCGATTCCCCTGCCTCAGCCTCCTAAGTACAGGGATTTACAGTTGTGTGGTACCATGACTGGCGTGATGATGGTTTTACAGGTGTTCGAATGTATGCCAAAATTTAACAAGTGTGCACTCAAATATGTGCCGATTATTGTACAAGGCCATAAAAATAATCTATCTGTGGCTGAAAATGAAGCTGGTCATAACTTAATCCATAGTTTGTGTTAAATGTCAGTGGTTATAAGAGAAAGGGCATAGGCTTTGCGGCAGGGGCTGAGGGAAAGAATCCAGTTAGATGATAGAGACAGGAGCTATGCTTAGATGGCCCCTTGCCAACACTTTTTCAGATAGGCTCTTCCCAGAGGCTGGTTTGAGTTTTTGGAGATTTCTGTTTCAAGGTTCCTGGTTGGTTTTGAAATAGCCATATGATTATTTTTATATCTTATGAAGTAATACATGCATGTTCATTTTAAAAATATGAACTATGTACATAAAAGCTTTTAATGTAAGTAATATTTCACTCTCCCAACCCTCCCTGTCCTAATCCTTTGAGATTGTTACCTTTAACCCCATTTACTGTTTCTGTTTAGTTCTTCTGGCAATTGCTTCTGGTAATTCTTCTATTTCTTGATTCATCTATTTTAGACATTATTAACTTTGTGATGTGCTAAATGAGGACTTATCTCACTCATACTGCTTCCTGTCCCAATATAGGTGTTGGGTTTTGTAGTTCCTCTGAAGAATACACTTAAACCTTTATTTCTTGTCCCATAAACTATGGACAGCATGTCTTAACTCTATAAGAGGAAGCCATTGGTGCCCTGATCTTCCTTTTATCTCTTAGTCCTTCAACCTACCAACTCTTGTCATTTGTACTTTTATTTTTACATTACCAAGAGGGATAACATTTGTTTTGTTCTACATCTACAGCTCTCAAATTAAGTATCCTAATGCTTTCATGCATTGGTTAATTCTAAATATTGAAAATCAGTATGCAAGCTGGGCGTGGTGGCACACGCTTGTAATTCCATTACTTGGGAGGCTGAGACAGGAGGATCGCAGGTTAGAGGCTAGCCTCAGCTACTTAGTGAGGTCCTCCGTAACTTAGTGAGACCCTGTTTCAAAATACAGAATAAAAATAGGGCTGGGGGTGTAGCTCGGAGGTAGAATACCCCTGGATTCAATCCCCAGTTCCAGAAAAAAAGAAAGAAAATCAGTATGCAGTTTATATGTTATTGTTAACTATATTTAAAAACTTTCTTCTTTCAAGTGTTATGATAGTATTATTTTTTAATTTTATTAACTTTTATTTAATCAGAATTTTCTAATAACTTCATTTTTACTTGTATTGTGACATCAATACATTTATCTAATTTATTTTTATTGGTACATTATAATTATACATAATAGTGGGATTTATTGTAACATATTCATACATGTATATAATGTAACAATTTTCTAATTTCATAAGGATGGATAATATTGTGAGCCCCTTTCCCTCTCATTTTCTTGGATACCTTTCTTTGGACCCTTCTTTGCTTCCATTTGGACTTAATGCTCATTAATCCTGCTGTGAATTTGTCATCCTTGGACTTACTTTTATAGTGTCTGGTTTTAAGTTTATCATTTCCAGAATCTAGTATGTATATCTATTTTTGTTTACTCTTTAATTTTGCTAGAGTACATGGTCATGTAACTTTGTAGGGAAGGGGTATGAGAGGTGGATTTTAAGTCTTTGCAATATAAAAATGTCTTTCTTCTCTTTTTTTCAGTACTGGGGATTGAACCCAGGGGCGTTCTGCCTCCAAGCTACACCCCCAGCCCTATTTTTTATTCTTTATTTAAAACAGGGTCTCACTAAGTTATGGAGGGCCTCACTAAGTAGCTGAGGCTAGCCGCGAACCCGGATCCTCCGGTTTCAGCTTCCCAATTACTGGGATTACAAGTGTGTGCCACCAGGCCCGGCAAATGTCTTTCTTTTGCTATCAGTCTAGATTGATAGGAACAAAATTACAGGTTCAAAAGAATTTTCCCTCAGAACTTTGAAGGCATTTCTCCAATGTTACTGATAAGATGGCCAACCCATTTCAACTCTTCTTCCTTTAAATGTTGATGTTTCTCCTCTCTGAAAGCTTTTAGGATCTCCAGTTTATCATTGATTTTCTGAAATTTCATAATGTATCTAGGAGTTAAGCAAAATGGCTGACTACCCCAAATATGAGGCTTAACAGTAAATGAGCCCCATCCATGTACATATAGAGTCAGGGACTAATGTCCATAATGTCTATCTCAATTCTTCTTATATAATTTCTTCATTATCATTAGATTAAAACTGTGTTGGCCAGTTTTTCATCACAGTGAATGAAAAATACCTGAAAAAAATCAACTTAGAGGAAGAGAGATTTATTTTGGCTCATGATTTCAGTCCACGGTCATCTGGCTCCATTGTTTCTGGGCATGTAGACAGGCAGAACATCATGGCAGAAGGGCATGATAGAGCAAAGCTGCTCACATCCTGCTCACATCATGGCAGCCAGGAAGCAGGGAAGCAGAGAGCAAGAGAGGAAAGACTCAGGGACAAAATATATCCCTCAAAGGCCCACCCCCCAGTGACCCACTTCATCCAACTAAGACCCACCTCTTCCAACTGGACCCTACCTCCTAAAGTTTCCACCACTTTCTTTTTTTTATTTTTTGCGGTACCGGGGATTGAACCCAGGGGCGTTCTACCTCCGCGCTACACCCCCGGCCCTATTTTTTATACTTTATTTTGAAACCGGGTCTCATGAAGTTGCGGAGGGCCTCACTAAGTAGAGAGAGCGAGAGAGACAGAGAGAGAGAGAGAGACGGAGAGAGAGAGAGCAAGAGAGCTGAGGCTGGCCGCGAACCCGGATCCTCCGGTCTCCGCCTCCCAAAGTACTGGGATTACAAGCGTGCGCCACCACGCCCGGCTTCCACCACCTTCTAATATCACCACCATCCAGGAGCCAAGCTTTCAACACATGAGCATTTGGGGTATGTTCCAGATCCAAACTATAACAAAAACCTGATTACTTTGCCCTTGGGAATAAATGTCTGAATACTAGGGGCTCTATACACAGGGAAGGAGATGATTATTCAGTACACAGATTTTCAATTAGCTTTTCACCCTCTACCTTACTTGGCATTTCCAGTTTTCAAACTTCTCTGTGGCCTTACAGAACAGACCAGCACCCTCCCAAGTTGTAAAGCTCCTCTGTCACTTTTTCTGCTCATCTGTGTCAGTCAGTACCCTATCCACTTTCTGTCTTTCAGAAATGTATTGAAATCACCGAGTGTGGTGGCACAGCCTTGTAATCCCAGTACTTAGAAGGCTGAAACAGAAGGATTGCAGTTTTGAGGCCAGCCTCAGCAACTTAGTGAGGCCCTCAGCAACTTAGCAAGACCTGTTTCCAAATAAAAATTAAAAATAGGGCTGGTAATGTAGCTCAGAGGTAGAATGTCCCTGGGTTCCATCCCCGGCACCCTCCCCAAAGAAAGAAATGTATTGAAATCTCTTTTCTGCTCATTCCTTCTATTATTATCTTTATCTTTTTTATTCCTTTAGTGTCGTTTTCATGAGGTCTTTGGAGGGAGAAGGGCTCCCATTATTTGATTAGCCAGCTAGCTTGATCCAGATATCTATATTTTTGTTAGAATTTTAAAGGTTATTAAGCTGTCTGTGGACTTTGGGAAAATAATTGTGAACTGGAAAAATCAACATTGTTTACCCATTAGTGGAAATTAGAGGATCCATTAGGGTTAAAGCTTTGTGAAAGAGATTAGTAGATAGCAATGGAATCTAAATCTCTATCGCCTCATGGGAAGATGGTTTTAGTCCCTTACGCCAACAATCAAATAGTGGATATGCATAAAATTGACTCTAATGAATAGGTTATTTTGCTATACTTCATTTCATTTGTTTATATTTTATCCTAATTTCTTTTTGAGTGGGTAACTCTGTTGAGATAATATGGGAACGATTTATGCAACAATACTCAGCATGGTGCTTTCTTCACTCACTGTCGTGGTCCTAAGCAAGAGTCAGGAGTTTTCCTCTGAGAAAATAACATTTCCACAGAAACACTCATGCTAGATTCTAATCAACAGCCATATTGAAAAAGATTTTTCTCTCAGTACTGAAACAGTACTGTTCTGCCATTATGTCACAGAACCAGTTACTTGGTGTTTACCTCAAGGGAGGCCCCAGCCATGTTTGGACACAAGAGGCACTAAAAAAATACCAAGTTAGCTGAGGACAGCATTGCAACTTTGGATTTATCTAATCTCACAGTGAAGTGGTGTTTCTAGCCACCCAATTTTCTTGCTTGTCCTTTTATGCTCTTGGCGATTCTAGTTTTATAGTTTTTGTTGATATACCTCTATTAGTAAATTGTAATTATACATCGTACTGATGCATAATTACACATCATTGTATATATACATCAATGTGATATAAACATACAGGAACATAGCACTTGGTGTGATTCCCTCACCTCGCTCTCCCTCCTCACTCCCCCCCTCACTCCCCATACATGTTAGTGAGATTGGTAGTGATTCCTTCATATGCAGACAGCATTATTTGAACTGTTTCCCTCATGAACCCCCTTTTTCCCCTCCCCACCCTCCTCCCCTGATCCCCTTCCACTATTCTTCTGGTCTTTCTCGTTTATCTGAAGTCCCTTTTGCTTCTTATCCTCTCTGTAGCTTCCATATATGAGAGAAAACATATGATCCTTTACTTTCTGAGAGTGTCTGATCTCACTTAGCATGATATTCTCTAGTTCCATCCATTTTCCTGCAAATGACATAATTTCATTCTTCTTTATGGCTGAGTAAAACTCCATTGTGTTTATATACCACATTTTCTTTATCCATTAATATGGTGATAGACACTTGTGCTGCTATAAATATGAGTTTCCATGTATCACTATAGTATTTTAACTTTAATTCTTTTGGGAAAAATGCCAAGGAGTCGTATAGCTGGGTCATATGGTGGTTCTACTGCTAGTCTTTTGAGGAAGTTCCATACTGATCTCTATAATGGTGTACTAATTTACAGTCCCACCAACAGTGTATAAGAGTTCTTATTTCCCCACATCCTCGCCAGCATTTATTGTTGTTTGTATTCGTTGTGGGGAGGGGTACTGGGGATTGAACCCAGGGGCATTATGCCTCTGAGCTATAACCCCAGCCCTATTCTATTTTATTTTATTATTTTATTTTTTGAAATAGGGTCTCACTAAGGTCCTCAGGGCCTCCCTAAATTGCTGAGACTGGCCTCGAACCTGTGATCTGCCTGTCTCAGCCTCCCAAGTACAGGCTTATGCCACCATGCTCAGATTTTATTATTGTTTGTATTCTTGATGATTGCTGTTCTAACTGGAGTTAGATGGAATTTCGGAGTTGTTTTGATTTGCTTTTCTGTATCTCAGGCCCCTTACTGTTTTTTCCTATCCTCAGGTATTTAAGGTGTTTATTGTGGACTGAATCTCTGCTAGTTATATCACCACAGATTAACCTGCCTGCCCTTAATATACCTGTATCTTACATTCTATTCTGCATAACCTTTCCCTTTGAATTTATCTACTGGTCTCTGAGATTCATATTCTTATCTGACATTCCTGTGAACTAGTCTCCAATTAATGGTCCATTGGCTACATATCTATGTTCACTTCCTTGTCATTCACCCATCCCCTGGGTCTGTTTGTACCATTGTTTCTAGTCTTTCTTTTATCATCTGAGCCCTAATTATGATAGTTGAACTCTAGTTGACAACTTATTTCAATATCAACTTAAACTGAATGTGATTCATCTTTCCCTGATATCCTCCCCACTGCTTAATTTTTTTGTTCATTTATTGTTGCTTTGTAATCATACATTTTGATAAGTGTCAGAGTAGCAGAAGCATGTATGCACACATCGCTCATTTAGCTCTCCCTCAAATCCCACCCTATTCATTCCCCATTCCCTCCCCCTTCCCTCCTTTCCGTGTTCAGCATAGTGATTGACTCTGATAAATTTGTGTATATACATCGTGTGCATTAGAAGGTTTCCCTCTTCCCTCCTTCCATCTCCCTCAGTTAGGTTGCCTTCTTTGCTCATCTAAATTTTTCTACTTCTTTGTCTGGACTCCCTTCTAAGTCCCATTCTCCCTAGCTTCCACATATTAGGGAGAACATCCGACTTTTCACTCTTTGTGATTGACTAAACTCTTAATTTCTCTAGAGTGTTTGAAACATGTTCCCTCTCAGAATCAATAGTCATCTGTTTCTTAATTTGCTTTTTGTATTCTATTCTCCTCCCATAATTTCTGACTGTTGCCACTCTCTTTTCACTAGCTACCTCACTTTTGTCCTTCCTCCGTATTTGATCTTGTATACTGTGGCCATATATGGATTAGAGGTAGTTGCTGTGGTTTTGGTCTCCATTGGGAATAGGATGGATTTTTGTAGAATGCTATTGATAGTGAAATTTTAGATGGAGATCCTAATTTAAACTAAATGGATTGCACAGGCATCTCATTTTGGTCATGCTTTGCTAACCTACTTTAGTCCAGGTTTGTAAATGCAAATTACAACATTGTTGTAAATTTTTCAAGAGCCTTTTAAGAATTCATAATTAGAGGCTGAGACAGGAGGAATACAGGTTTGAGGACAGCCTCAGCAAGTAGTGAGATTCTCATCAACCTAGCAAGACCCTACTTCAAAATAAAAATAAAATAAGGCTGGGACTGTAGCTCAGAGGTAGAATGCCTCTAGGTTCAATCCCCAGTACAAAAAAAAGAATTCATAATTAGGATACAGTTGAACCAATGTTTTTGGAACCCAGAGTTCAACTAATTTGTAAGTTGTTTCTACTCACAAATAATAACCTTTAGTGATTTCCAGGCATTATAAATGGAAGTGTATACTTTCCTCCTTATGTGACAAAACACCTTTCACTTTAGAGGAATTACAAATTAAATAGGCTGACACTCCCAAGGGAAGGTGGTGACATCCAGTATATGTTCCTGCCCTTCCTCTTATTCAAAGATGTCACTACTGATTTCGCCCACACTTGAGGAGAGAAAAGACTAAATCTTCAACCAAAATCCCTTTCGGTATGACATACATACAAACTACTCTTTGATTTGTGGCTGCAGCTGCTATTTGTATAGCCTGTCACTGTCTGTATTTCTGTGTTTAGCTTGTGGTCAGCTGAAAGCCTTTGCTCAAAAAGAGTTTCCAAATTCCATATTGTTGCATTCCAAGCTGGTCTCTGCTGCTGTCTTCCCCAGCAGCCCACAGCTATGTCATGCTATTTGAAGCTATGCTTTATAGCATCCTTTAGAGTATTTTTTATGTGCCACCACTGCTTGTGGTTATACCATAAAGCTCACCATACCAAAGACACTTGGGTATCCTTCTGTCATTGTATCTCTACACATGTCAGCAATGAACATTGCTTTAATACTGATAGGCCAGCTGACTTCCAGAATCTCAGTAGAGGTGGTCCGCTCTTGCCATTTCACATTAAGCATGACTCTGGCTCTAACAGTAAAACAGATCAATGAAGTAAATGTGACATCTGTGGCAGTTGCGGATTTCAAAACCATGCAAATGCTAGACATAACTCGTATTGCCCATTGATGAGAATTTAGTAAGCTTTTATTTTTTCCAGCCATGTTCTGGATGTTTGGAATAAAACTGAACCTAGGAAACAGAAGGTTGGAGGAGGGGGTCCATTTCCCCGCTTTGCATTGGTACTTACGTGTTTATGAGAACTCACCTTTCCCCTTGATAGGTATCTTAGATTTCACCCTTATCCAGAGGACAAGTTCACACCCATTATGAATCAACAAATATACCTATGTTTGAGGAGCTTACTACCTATAAGGGGAACAAAAATGAATATTAAGATATATAAGGATCCAGGCATAGTGGTACATGCCTGTAATCCCAGTAGTTGTGAAGCTGAGATAGGAAGATCATAGGTTCAAGGCCAGGTTCAGCAACTTAGCAAGACCCTGTTTAAAAATGCAAAACAAAAAGGGCTAGGGGTGTTGTTTCTATGAGGTAGAATGCCCCTGGGTTCAATCCGCAGTACAAAACATGGATATATGAGGTTGTATTTGATAAATGTTAGGTGGTGATTTATACAGCCAAAAAAATGGGAGGTATAAGAAAAGCCAAGGATTGAGCTGGTCTGTAGTACAATTTCACACTGACGCCACACTACAGTAATCTTCCCAAGCAAAGATACTGTTATTTTTTATTTTCTACTTTGCAGCCACTTGCATTGTTGTTCAGTGATTTTTGAGGCAAATGAGGAAGCAGGGTTCGGGGTCTGTTTTCAACTCTGTAAGTGTTAGAAAATGTTGCTTATATTGAGCTTCCATGTTTAGCTTTACTACATAATTTCAGTTATCTTCCAACATATCTACAACAGGGGATGGCAAGCTCTGGCACTCACATCAGAGATGTCCAAGGTGCCAGTTTCATTTGGTATTTGGGCTGGTTGCTGCCACTGTCAACCCCACCGTGCCAGTGGCAGCTCCCATGGGATGCTGTGATCAATGTTGAATGTTCTCATTTGCTTACTCCCAGAAACTGACACTCTCTCTACAACAACTAGCACATACTGTGCTTCCCCTGTTATTGCTGCATTTGAAGCCTTACTTTCACCTATTATGTACTGCTATTTTTTCACTACAAAGACACACAGTATTATTGGCATGTTTGTCTATATATGTTGATGATGGTATCTAGTTCAGCACCCTCCATATGATAAGTACCCAGTGTTTGTTCAGAAGATAACACCTCTCTCCAGACCTTTTGTTGATAATCAGAGCATGTTAAATTAAGGGTTCTTAATAATATTAGAAGTGTGTTTGCCAGGCATGGTGGCATAAGCCTGTAATCCAAGTACTGGGGAGGCTGAAACAGGGGGATCACAAGTTCAAGGCCAAACTCAGCAATTTAGCAAGACCCTCAGCAACTAAGAGAAACCCTGTTTCAAAATAAAAAATAAATAAAATAGGTCTGGGGTTATAGCTTGGAGGTAGAATGCCCTTGGGTTCAATCCTCAGTGACACACACACACACACACACACACACACACACGCACACACACACCACACAAAGTATGTTTAGCTGGGCACAGTGGTGCATGCCTTTAACCCCAGTATTTGGGAGGCTGAGACAGGAGGA
>PVJS01064820.1:0-10133 GCA_004027185.1 Glis glis | reverse complement strand
CACTAAGTAGCTGAGGCTGGCTGCGAACCCGGATCCTCCAGTCTCAGCCTCCCAAGTACTGGGATTACAAGCGTGCACCATCACGCCTGGCCCATTGTATTGTTTTAATGCAAGGAAAGAAGTTAGGTGCTGAATGGAACATATTTCCATTACTATTTTATCTGTCTCTCAATTTGCTGGGTTTTTTTTTTTTTTTTTTTTTTTGCGTGTGTGATGATGGAGATTGAACCCAGTTACATTCTACCTTCAAGCTATACCCCCAGCCCTTTTATTTTTTATTTTGAAACAGGTTCTCGCTAAGTTGCTGAGAGCCTTGCTAAATTACTGAGGCTGGCTTTGAACCCACAATCCTCCTGTCAGCCTCTCAAGTACTGGGATTACAGGCATGCACCACCACGCCCAGCTTTAGTTTGCTCATATTTTTATGTAAAATGACTTTTTTTCCTCAAAGAACTGTTGCTTCACCAGAAATAACCCTAACTTTTAAGGTCATGATGAATTTAAAGGAAGCCGAAATTTCCCAAAACCTAGGGCTTATTCTTGGCAACAGAACTACTCTGAATTTGGACAGTAGACTGATATTTGGTCCATAAGCTGCTCCTGGTTCATAAGTACATAAGCTGCAACTAAGACATTTGCCACCACATTTAAGAGCCTTTTGAAGCCAGGCGTGGTGGCGCACGCTTGTAATCCCAGTACTTGGGAGGCTGAGATAAGAGGACGGAAGGTTTGCGGCCAGCCTCAGCAACTTGTGAGGCCCTCCGCAATTTAGTGAGACCCTGTTTCAAAAATAAAGAATAAAATAGGGCTGGGAGTGTAGCTTGGAGGTAGAATGCCTCTGGGTTCAATCCCCAGTACCACGAAAAAAAACCAGCCTTTTGAATTGTATTTTATAAAAATACAGTTCTGTAAAGAAATAGGAAAAATATCTCGTGTAGCACTGATGTTTGGGAAGTCTCGTTTGCATGTACCATCCTTGAGGTGAAGTTTGAATAAACTAGTAATGCTACATGTGTCTAAAGTTGTAAAGATGTACATTTTTATGAGTTATACTGGTGTAAATTATCCTAGGCAGAATTAATTTGTTTCTAAATATTTAACTTTTTGTCTTACAGCGTATTGTTTGCAGACAGTGACCGAAGACAACCCAGAGCTACTGAAATCTTTCAGTGCCACAGCACTGCATGTGCTGGAATCTGCCATGCTTTGTGCTATCAACTCCATGGAATACATTCTATTAAAGACACTGGTAGCAGGTAAAAATTAGCCAAATGAGATAGTGTGCCTTGTTGGTAACTTGTAATGAGTAAAGGTGGGGACCAAAGTTCAGGCATTCCTTCTTTTCACCACAACAGGGCTTTCTGTGCTTATGTCTGTTTTGGAAAAAAAAATTTTTTTTTGGTGTGCCATATCCAATTTGTTCTTTCAGTAGTGACCCTTAAGTACTTGCCCATAGTTATGAAGACTTTTAGAATGGATTTGTTTTCAAGCCGGGCGTGGTGGCGTACACTTGTAATCCCAGTACTTTGGGAGGCTGAGACAGGAGGATCCGGGTTCACAGCCAGCCTCAGCTCTCTTTCTCTCTCTCTCTCTCTCTCCCTCCCTTCCTCCCTCCCTCCCTCCCTCCCTCCCTGTCTCTCTCTCTCTCTCTCTCTCTCCCTGTCTCTCTCTCTCTCTCTACCTGGTGAGGCCCTCCGCAACTTCGTGAGACCCAGTTTCAAAATAAAGTATAAAAAAATAGGGCTGGGGGTGTAGCACGGAAGCAGAACGCCCCTGGGTTCAATCCCCGGTACTGCAAAAAAATAAATAAATATATATCAATCTAGTTAACAGTAGCTCGTGTCCTATTTTGCTAAGCAAAAAGCCACAAACCTGTTCTCTGTTTTATATATGAAACCTTGGAATTTTAGTGCATTCCATTATGCTCTTGGAGTATAAAAAGCTGCTGAGGAGAGTAGCTTAAGTTAATATGGAAGGAAACAAGGCAGCTCACTTTGCCATTTTAAAAGAAACTTGATCGGTGTTCTCTCAGTCTGCTGATTTGTTATATATAGGAGGAAGGCATTGTGTGCCGGGGCAGAGAAATGATAGTGAAGGATTATGGCATATAGCAAAGGATGCTGCCTCTGTGTGGTGCTTTTTGACATTTAATAAAAACTGATCAAAGGCAGTGGAGTTGAGAGATTGTGAAATTACACCTGAGCCTAAAGATCTAGTCTTGTGGGACTACTTAATGAAGGATTTCATAGGTGATTCCTTTGTCATTATGCTTATTTCTTCACAGGCACATTCTGGAATCTAAAGGACATTATCCCATCCAAGAGTCAGGCAGAAATCATAAATGCCATACTAAAGATCCTGTCTGAAGTTTTGGAAATGGATGCTGTCGGAATGGTTATTCATATGAAGGAGGCCGAAACTCAAAGGTTAAAAACTGCCACAGAGACTGAGGAAATATTAGAGAATGCTAATGGTGATGATTTGATTGAAGATGATGAAATGGAAGGAATTCCTCGTAAAAGAAAAGTCAGAAGAAAAGCTTTCATTTCTGATTTACTTCCAGTAAGTCAAATGGAAAGTGAATTTCAGAGCTCGGTGCGGTGATGCATGCCTGTAACCCCGGTACTTGGGAAGCTGAGAAAGGAGGATCACAGATTCCAGACCAGCATCAATTTAGTGAGGCTTTCAGCAACTTAGACCCTTTTTCCAAATAAAAAATAAAATATGGCTGGGGTGTACCCCAGAGGTAGAAGACCCCTGGGTTCCAGTCCCACTAAATTAATTAATTAAAGATAAAAATGTCTGAAGATGTAGCTCAGGTAGAGCATCCCCGGGTATAATCCCCTGGGTATAATCCCCAGTAGTACGCGCGCGCGCGCGCGCACACACACACACACACACCACACACACACAATAAATACCTAAAAAGGGCTGGGGGTATAACTCAGAGGTAGAATGCTCCTGGTTTTAACCCCCACTACCACCAAAAAAAAAAATGAGGGAAGAAAAAGAAAGTGAATTTTATTTTATTTTATTTTATTTTATTTTATTTTTATTTATTTATTTTTTTTTTATTTTTTGCGGTACTGGGGATTGAACCCAGGGGCATTCGACCTTTGAGCTGCACCCCCAGCCCTATTTTTTATTCTTTATTTTTGAAACAGGGTCTCACTAAGTAACTGAGGCTGGCTGTGAGCCTGTGATCCTCCTGTCTTAGCCTCCGAAATACTGGGAGTATAAGCGTGTGCCACCATGCCCGGCAGAAAGTGAATTTTTGTAAAAATCAGTCATGTTTTCTTGATTCTCATTATAACGTAAAAGTCTCTCCCAAAGAATGGAAAAAAAATCTCTTTTCTAAAATGAAAACTTTTGAGAGCCAGGCATGGTGGTGCATGCTTGTAATCCCAGTACTTGGGAAGCTGAGACAGGAGGATCGTAGGTTCGCAGCCAGCCTCAGTTACATAGTGAGGCCCTCCGCAACTTAGTGAGACCCTGTTTGAAAATAAAGAATAAAAAATAGGGCTGGGGGTGTAGCTTGGAGGTAGAATGCCCTGGGTTCAATCCCCAAATACTGCAAAAATAAATAAATAAATAATAAATAAATTAATAAATAAAATGAAAACTTTTACATATGGAAAAAGATTTTGAAACACTTTGGAAATACCTGATTGTCCTCCTAACTCTTCTGTCTCTCCCTTCAGTTACATACCATCTCCCAGACTTTCTTCAAACTAATTTGTCCTTTGCTCAGATTGTCACTTACATTCTGCCTCTTTCATTTTGGCGTTTAAATTTACCAGATCAACAAGCTTCGAACCTGCGATCTTCCTGCCTCAGCCTCCCAAGTACTGGGATTACATGTGTGCTCCACTGCGCCCAGCTTCGATGTACTTATTTTTGTAACTGGGGATTAAACCCAGGGGCATTCTACTTCTGAGCTACACCCCCAGCCCCTTTTAATTTTTATTTGAAACAGGATCTTGCTAAGTTGCTGAGGCTGGTCTCAAACCTGCGATCCTCCTGTCTTAGCCTCCCAAGTACTGGAATTATAGACAAGGACCACCACGACTGGCTCTCAGATGTACTTTAAATAATCTCTAGATTACTTATACTGCTTAATACATTGTAAATGCTGTGTGAATAGTTATATTGTGTTGCTTAGGGTATTAGGACAGGGAAAAGTCTGTACATGTTCAATACAGTAGAATTTTTCCCCCCAGCTTTTTTCTTTTTTTTTTTTCTTTTTTTTTGGTGTTGGTACTGGAGATTGAACACAGGGGCGTATAACCTGAGCTACACCTGCCCTTCCTGTTTTTTAATTTTTTATTTTGAAACAGGGCCTCACTAAGTTGCTGAAGCTGGCCTGGAACCTGCGATCCTCCTGTCTCAGCTTTCCATGTATTGGGATTATAGGTGTGTGCCACCATGCCTGGCTTCCCCCAAATATTGTTGATGCAAAATTGGTTACCTGGGTGTGATATTGTGCACCTGTAGTCCCACCTTGTGGGAATGCTAAGGTAGGAGGATTACTTGATTTGAGGTCAACCTGGGCAACATAGTGAGACCCCATCTCAACACAAAAAAGTGTTAAAGTGGGTTAAATCCATAGGTGCAGAATTTGTGGATATGAAGAACTGATTGTAATCTGAAATATTGCTCACTAGTGGAAGGCTTAGTAAATTACAGTGTATCCATTAAATGAAATGACATATAGCCATGGAAAAGGCAATTAGAACGCTGTCAAAATTTGGAAACATTCAAACAATAAAATACACATTGTTTTTAGCTTGTGTTATATTTTAGAATATCAGTGTCACTATTTCAATTTTCCATTGGCTTTTGTGTGTGACGGGGATACTGGAGATTAAACCCAGGAGCATTCTATCTCTGAGCTACACCCTCAGTGCCCTATTTTTTTCCTGTGTATATGTGGGGGGGGGGGAAGAATTGGGGGTGGAACCCAGGGACATTCTGCCTCTGGGCCACACCCCCAGCCTTGTTTTATTTTAATACAGGATCTGCCTAAGTTGCTGATGGCCTTACTAAGTTGCTGAGACTGGCTTCGAACCTGCAATCCTCCTGTCACCACCTCCCAAGTACTAAGATTACAGGTGTGTGTCACCACACCCAGCTTTTTTATTTAATTTTTGAAACAGGGTCTTGCTAAATTGCTAAGGTCTTGCTAAATTGTTGAGGCTGGCCTTGAACCTGTGATCTTTCTGTCTCAGCCTCCCGAGTACTGGGATTATAGCATGTGCCACCACGTCTGGCTTTTTTCAGTCTTAAAAGTATTTATTTTAATCTTCAAGAAACCCAGGAAAGCTGGGCATGGTGGTAATGCCCATAATCCCAGTACTTGGGAGGCTGAGACAGGAAGATCAAGGGTTTGAGGCCAGCCTCAGCAATTTTGTGAGGCCCTCAGCAACTTAGTGAGACCCTGTTTCAAAATAAAAAATAAAAAGCCGGGCATGGTGGCGCACGCTTGTAATCCCAGTACTTTGGGAGGAGGAGACGGGAGGATTTGAGTTCGCGGCCAGCCTCAGCTCTCTCTCTCTCTCTCTCTCTCTCTCTCTCTCTCTACTTAGTGAGGCCCTCCGCAACTTCGTGAGACCCGGTTTCAAAATAAAGTATAAAAAATAGGGCTAGGGGTGTAGCGCGGAGGTAGAACGCCCCTGGGTTCAATCCCCGGTACCGCAAAAAAAATAAATAAATAAAATAAAAAATAAAATGGGCTGGAGGTTTAGTGCAGAAGTAGAACACCCCTGGATTCAATCCCCAGTACCACAAGAGAAAAAACAAAGCCAGGAAGCTAGCCTATCTGTTCCTTAGCCAAGCTCTGTTCGTCATATAAGAGCTTATTATTAGTGTTTGTTAATACAGTCTTTCCAAGAAGCCTAAGCGTCTTAAAGTAGGTTCATTGTGTTTAAATGCCTGGTGTCTGAAATGAACTTTTGTTTTAATCTTAGTATGCCAAGCTGCTTCTTAACACATTAGATTAAGTTTCAGGGTGAATTTAGTTCAGAATTCCTGAATATCTTTCTGTTCTCTCAAGCTAACTAAGCAGTGCTTAGAGAATAACCATGCTGATAGATGAAAACCCAGTTAACAGTGGCATGCCTCACTGTGCCAAGAGGAGTTATAATGCTTGCTTGTACTTCTGGCACTTTATAGCTTTTCTTCTACCTACCCCCACCCCCATGTGCTCTATTCCAAGTGCAAAAATCTTCTAGTAGGGCTTAACTCAGGAAATTCATGCAAAAGTTTTGCCTTTTTTTTTTTAAAGCCCACTGACAAGGAACTGAGAGAGACCGTTGCATTGTTGACAGCTCAACAGACTGCTCTGGAAATTATTGTCAACATGTGCTGCAGTGAAGGTTTGGTACCAGTTTACATTTAGCTGAGTTACCCTGGGCAGAGGGCAGCTCCATGGGGATTTCCTCTACTATCCCAGTTATATGTGGTTTGTACTTTTCCCAGATCCCTCCGATGATGAATGGGAAGAGCTTTCTAGCAGTGACGAGAGCGATGCATTTATGGAGAGTTCCTTCAGTGAGTGTGGTGGGCAGCTGCTATCTCCACTCTGCCTCTCCCATGAGATTCACGCAGCTTTCACCAACTATCTCATCCCAAAGAAGGTAATACGTTTTCATTCTCCGTTCATTATGGAGCGTGGGAAAGGCTTAAGCAAGTTATTCATTCTGTGTGCAAAAGAAGCAAGCACACACTTATAGCTTGCAGAAGTCTTATCTGTCTTATCATGCCTAACCTATTACCCTTGGAGGTAATAGAATGGAAACTTATAAACAAATCAGTTTTAACCTTTTCCTTACTGCCTTTTTAAAACCTAGGTTTTCGAGAAAACTGCCTTTCCAAACAGTGTTGCAGTTGACATATGTTCCAGGAATCCTACTTGGAAGTCTTTGATTAGAAAGTAAGAATATTTCTGTCTTCAAAAACATTTGTCAGAGCCGGGCGTGGTGGCGCACGTTTGTAATCCTAGTACTTGGGAGGCTGAGACAGGAGGATCTGGGTTCGCGGCCAGCCTCAGCTACTTAGTGAGGCCCTCCGCAACTTCATGAGACCCAGTTTCAAAATAAAGGATAAAAAATAGGGCTGGGGGTGTAGCTCAGAGGTAGAGAGCCCCTGGGTTCAATCCCCGGTACCACAAAAAAAAAAACCAAAAACATTTGTCACTATGTGAAATGTTGGGCCAGTAAATAGAAAATGCTGACTCCTCCCAAGACCTAGAGGTTCCTCATGACTCTCTAAATGAGTTGTACATCAGAACCCTTGAGTGCTCAAGCAATTTGATTGACAGATTAACAGTCCACCTTATGGTTCTTTGTGACCTGCCATGGACCCCCTTGTACTTACAGTTATTTCCATCAGAACCTGAAGCTTAGGTTAAATGTTAACACTCAATTCCAGTAGGTATTTTAGAGAGAGCACTGTCTCACTTCCTTTTCAGAATGAACACTGTACAGTGCAGAGCCCTTGTGTGTCTCCAGAGTCTTGTGTCCCTCCTGGACGTGGACCACCTGGGAGGAGCTCCAGCCCTTCAGACGCTTGCACAGCACCTGTCACAACTTCTTTTTTCTCAGCCAGGTAAATATTTAGGCTGCATTGAGAAAGACTACTTGGACAGAGCAGAAGTTTGAAGGAGCAGGAACTTGGAATTTATGCATTGTTTATCATTCAACCTGCAGAAACCTTTTCCAGGCACTAACAATCATATATTTATATTTGCTAGTGGTATAGAGTGAAAACAAGGTATGCTAGTAAGTCTGTGGGTTATAGTTTGCTCTTTTTTTTTGGCAGCACTGGGGATTGAACCCAGGGGCATTTCACCTCCGAGCCACACCCCCAGCCCTATTTTTTATTCTTTATTTTGAAACAGAGTCTCACTAAGTTGCGGAGGGCCTCACTAAGTAGCTGAGGCTGGCCGCGAACCTGTGATCCTCCTGTCTCAGCCTCCCAAGTACTGGGATCACAAGTGTGTGCCTCCACACCCGGCTGCAGTTTTCTTTCTTATCAAAATTATTTGCATCTAGTTATGTCAGGCTAGGTAAAGCTGAGTCATAAATGCGTCATGTCCTCATTAAGATATTTGAGTTATTCTCCATTCTTTACTTTTCCTCTTCATTGTAAGAATTTAAATTTTATTTGGTAACACATATACTGTATGTGGGACAAAATTCAGCAGTTATTAGAGAATGGAAAGTGGACAGTACCCCTCCTTTGTGCCATACCACCCAGTTCCTCTCCCAGAGTCAAGTCACGGTTAAACGAGTTTCATGTGTTTCCTTCCAGAGAGATTCTCTAGAGATGAGGTAGATGGGAGGTGGGGAGACAGCAAATGGTATGAAACCGTACATAGTTCCCCACCTTGCTTTGATCCATTATGTCTTTCCCAAACACCTTTGCATGGGAGGAGCTGAATCTTTTTTTGTTTTTGGTGCTGGGGATTGAACCTAGGGGCTTTCTACCTCTGAGCTACACCCGGGCCCTATCTTATTTTTTATTTGGAAACAAAGTCTCACTAAGTTGCCGAGGCTGATCTTGAACTTTATCCTCCTGTCTCATCCTCCCCAGTACTGGGATTACAGGTGTGTGCCACCACACCCAGCTTAATATGGATTAATTGCATTTGTACTCTAAAATTTAAACAGATACTGTACCATAGTTAACTTTTTTTTTATGGTACCAGAGATTGAACCCAAGGTCTTATGGTACTAGGCAGGCACTCTACCACTGAGTTACATCTCCAGCCCAACTTTTTTTTTAAATTTAACAGAGTTTAATTGAGCAAAGAATGAATTGGAGCCAGGCGTGGTGGCCCATGCCTATAATCCCAGAACTTGAGAGGGTGAGACAGAAGGATCTCCTGTCTTACAGGTTCAAAGCCAGCCTCAGCATTACATGTTCAAAGCCAGCCTCAGCAACTTAGCAAGGCTCTCAGCAACGTAGTGAGACTGTTTCCAAATAAAAAATAAAATAGGGCTGGGGTGTAGCTTCGAGGTAGAATGTCCCCCTGTTCAATCCCCAGTACTAAAAAAAAAAAAAAGAATGGTTTGGGTGCATGTTTTGACAGACCTTCATAGTTCATTATGGTAGATTCACATATAATTTGATCACATTAAACTATAGGAGTTCAGCAATCTGAATGAGCACTGGAGTGTAGCGGTGTCTGGTCATTCTGTGTAGGCCCAGTGATGACTGTAGCTTTACATTTCTTTCCCAGACTTCTTAGAAACCTGGAAGAGATCTGTACTTTATGGGGTGGGGGAAGTTTTTGCTGACCTTCCAACTCCTCATCAGTCCAGCAAGATGTCCTGTGGGGTAGGGAGGAGGAGCCGCTATTGCTCATGCCCACAAGTATCTATCTACCTGTTCCCATGGTCTGAGGCAGGGAGGAGGGCCAAATTGGGGAGTGCACAGCCAGGGCCTCAGGTGAGCAGGGCCTATTCAAGTCTTACTGCTTCCAGGCCCTGCCCAACCTTGAGGTAACCCTGTCAGCCCTAGATCCCCAAGCTGCCTCTGACTGAGCCTTTTCTCAGTGAGTCTGATCAAGGTACCACAAGCCGCATTCCCAACCATTAGGAAGACTGTATGTCTCTTGAAGCACATGCACCTGTTCTGTGCCTCTGCCATACAGAAAGCTCTTAGGTGTGTTTTTCCCAGTTCATTCCACTACTTGTGCTCACTGATACTTGCATGTTTATTATTGCAAAGATCACAGGAAAATCATACCAGGCTGAGCTCTAGAGAAATAATGGAATATTTCAGAATTGTGGGAAAATAAGCACTGTGATCTTAAATCAATTCCAGTTTTGTGGCTATTCTTTTTTTTTTGCGGTACCAGGGATTGAACCCAGGGGCATTCTACCTCCGCGCTACGCCCCCGGCCCTATTTTTTATACTTTATTTTGAAACCAGGTCTCATGAAGTTGCAGAGGGCCTCACTAAGTAGAGAGGGAGAGACAGGGAGAGAGAGCTGAGGCTGGCCTCGAACCCGGATACTCCAGTCTCCACCTCCCAAAGTACTGGGATTACAAGCGTGCGCCACCACACCCGGCCTTGTGGCTATTCTTGATGTAATCTTTTTTTTTTTTTAATAGGGCTGGGGGTGTAGC
>PVJS01064819.1:0-10133 GCA_004027185.1 Glis glis | reverse complement strand
GAAGGGAGGGAGGGAGGGAGGGAGGGAGGGAGGGAGGGAGGGAAAGAGGAAGAGAGGAAAGAAACAGCAATTTCACTTATATAGCCAGTCCTCTAGTGAACCCAGAAAAAAAGGTGCCTTATGAAAAGAATCAGAGTTGGAATTTTAATACAAACAGTTCCTGGAAGTTTTTAAAAAGCTGGTTGGAAGGTGAGTTAGGAAGCTTACTTTCCCGTGAACATTTGGCTTCTGTGACATTATATAAATTATCGATGTGTTTCTATTTCTGCCACAACCAACTAGCAGTTTGATTTTTCTTATTACCCCGGCTTCTGCTTACACATTTGTCTTTACCCATAGATTTGACTTATTAAAGGTTCAGGTTCTCCTTTGGTCTCTAACTTTATCCTTTCAAGTTATTTTCATAAATAACATGGACTCCGATTCACCAGAAAAAAAAATCTGATTAGTTCAATGAATAGCCATCACTCATACTTGTACAAGCCTTCATGTTAGGCAAACTCACGCCTCACACAGGATCACCAGCACATTCAGAAAGTCGGCCCTTAGGTGGAGAGCCCACTTGGTCCAGTCAGCTCTCAGGGGCTCATCCACACACCAGGCCATTCCTATCAGTGCTATGGCTTAATACATGTAATTGTCTAAATAACTGTACCAAGATCATGGGAAAAGAATTGCCCCAAACAACAAAATTTAGGTGCAACAAGCATAAAGTATTAAAATGTTTAAAAAGGGTGATAGGGTCAATGACATTTGAGAGTAATTTAACTTCGAACATTGGAGATTTTTGTTTTGGAAAATGAACTTAAATAATTTAAAATGTCAGCCATTCATTAATTCACTCATTCATTCTCTTATTTCATAAATAATTACTGCATAATAACTGTGTCAGGCACTATTATAAATGTGGGAACAGAATAATAAAAATGATGGCAAATATCCCTGTCTTTAAGAAACTGACATGGTGTCAGAGGAAAATAAAATTGAATCAGCAAAATAAGTATATAATGTAACTTTCAGTACTAATGAATTTCATTAAGGAAATTCATGAGAAAAAAAGTGTCTTTTTGATAAAGCTGGCAAGAAAAGCTCTTTTTCTTTCTTTAGGAGGTGAACCTCTGGGAAAGACTGACAAAACTGAGAGAGTTGTTTATGTGAAGGTCTGAGACAAAAGATTTCTAGGCGGATGAAGGAAGTGTAATGAGAGCAAAGTAAAGGATGAAGAACAGTAGGAAAAAGAGATGGGAGACGTGGGCAGGGCAAAGACTATGAATACTTCATACGCCATAGGAAGGAATTTGAATTTTATTGTAAGTTTTAGAGAAAGTCTTTGGAGAATTGGGATCAGTAGAACGCCATGATTTGATGCATGGTTTTACAAGATAACACTGACGTCTGTGTAAAGAATAACTTATGAGGAAAAAGGGAAGAAGCAAAGACAACTAGGAGAGGTCGTTTCAGGAGTTCCCGAAAAGCGATGAGCACTTGGAAGATAGTAGCAATGGTAAGAGGCGGTGATGTTCAGGACTGGCTTCTAAGGCAACTACATGACATGACATACATTGATTATAGAGGATGAGATTCCGGAGTTTTCCATTCTTGTTACCAGTATAGTCCTAACTGCAGTAAAATGCACTCACAAATATGAATTACTCACAAATATGAATACTAATCAATAAGATATTTAAATATAGAAGATGGCAATTTATTTCATAAATGTCAGAAATTTTATCATAAATAATTTACAATGTTCCCTGCTTTTTTCATATAATTTTCTCCCCTTTTATTCTTTTGTTATCTTCCAGTTCCTGGAATTTATTTTGGAGCTATTTTTATATTGATTAGGTGAACTTTTAATATGATATTTTTCCACACTTTTTGTTCCTAGTTTTATTTCGCTCTTGAGCGCTCTGTAAGTTTCTTCTTGCCAGTTGTAATGGTCCATAATTTCCAATGGAAAGTCTGCTGCCAGAACCTTCCTTTCTCCAGTGTTAATGGCTGCTCTTGAGAACCTGCCCTGCCCTCCCTCATCTAATTTGAGTAGATGAGGGGGCAGACAAAACAGATGGTTGGCACAGGATGGGATGATTCACTGTTTGAAATCATGGTGAAACATTTTTGAAATTGGTGAGGGAGAGGGAAGCCTGACATTTGACAGAGCCATGTAAAAACTGCAGTATCCAGACGAAGTTCAGTTTAATTTTGACTGTTATTTTCCAGATGTCCTGATCATATGATTACAATTTTAAGATTATATAGAGAATATACCTTTTCCCAAAAGTACTGTCATCATTTCAGTAAAATTAGTTTATCATTGAGTTTCAGTATCAGGACTATTCTCAAAGGTATATTGTTGGCCTAACTTATTCTTTGTGTTTTCCATGACTTCTTGAATAACTCCTCAATTTCATTACTTGAAGTCTACCTTTATTGCCTAATCTGTCTCGATGTTGCCTTTGTGATTTCTTCACAAGTTATGGTGGTTATATATCCTCAAGCTATGTTGTAAGGAAGTAAATATAAATACATACATATATATAATTTATATTATATTTGTATTCCAGTGCTATAGATTTATGACACAAGTCTATACAACTAAAAATGTGTTTATCATGGAACTAAATCACTATAACTATATTCAGAGAATGATATAGAAACAAAATTTAGACAAATCGGATGTACTTTATTCTGAAAATTCCTTTAATTTGTATCCAAAGTTTTCTTCTTTTAGAATATTAAAATCATATAAATTATTTTATAACAATAATGGTATAAAACTGGAAATCAGGAACAGAAAGTATATTTATAAATTTATAAATATATACAAATTAAACAACATAGTTCCCAATAACCAATGAATGAAAGAAGAACTCAGAAGGAAAATCAAAGAATGTCTTTAGACAAATGAAAATGGAAACTCAATATAACAAAACTTGTGAAAGGCAATAAAAGCAGTTTTAAGAGAGAAGTTTATAGAAATATAAACACATGTTTAAAAAAACAGATCTCAAATGAACAACTGAAAATCAATCCTCAAGGAAGTAGAAAAAGAAGAATGAATTCATCACAAAGCTAGTAGAAGGAAAGTAATAATAAAGATTAGGGCAGACATAAATGAAATACAAATGGAGAACAATAGAAAATATCAATGAACTAAGAATTGGTATTTTTAAAAGATACAATTAGCAAATATTTAGCTATATTCCTGAAGAATAAAAAGAGAGAAGACACAAACTCATAATTAAAAGAGAAGGCATTACAGCTGATATTACAGAATTATAAAAGTCATCAAGAGATTAATATCAATGATTAGATGTCAGTAAATCATAGAGCATAGAAAAAATGGGTAAATTCCTAGAAACTTACAACCCATGAAGGCTGAATCTGGAAAAAATAGAAAATGTAAGCAGTCCAATGATGAAAAAAGAGATTGAATCAGTAATCAAAACATCCTAACAAAAAAAATCATCATTTAAAGAAGAACTAATTCCAATCTTTCTCAAACTTGTCATAAATAAAATTGAAGGAGAAAGCTTCCAAATTAATTTTATGAAGTCAGCATTACCTCAGTACCAAAGCCAAACAAGGACACTACAAGAAAAGAAAATCATGGGACAATATCCCTGATCTCATTAAATGTGAGTGCTTAAAACACATAAGCTAATAGATGGACACTGTCAGTTTGGAGAAAAGGCAGAACTCATCTACACATTCTCTATAAGAAACTGCTTTAAATGGAAGGAACCATCTTCTCAATAACCCATAAATCAAAGAGGAAGCCTCAAAGGAAATTTGAAATATTTTGAACAGATTAAAAGTGAAAATATGGCATATTAAAATTTGAGGGGTATATCCAAAGCTTAGAGGAAATAAATAATGTTAAATTATTTTATTGAAAACAAGGAAAGATCAATATTAATAGATTAAGCATCTACTGTATGAAATCATAAAACATGAACACTGAATCTAAAACAAATGAAAGGAAGAAATACAGGATTCAAACATCAGTTAATGGCTGGGCGTGGTGGCATATGCCTGTAAACTCAGTACTTGGAAAGCTGAGACAGTAGGATCACAGGTTTGAGAACACCCAGAGCAACTTAGTGAGATCCTATTTCAAAACAAAAAATAGAAAGAGCTGGGGTATGGCTCAGAGGTAGAATGTCCCCGAATTCAATCCACAGTACCAATAAACAAATAAATAAATAAATAAATGAAATTTAAAATAGAAAACAATTATCAATAAATTTAAATGTTCACTCCTTAACAAGGTTAAGGAGAGTAATAAATCTCCAAAAACACTCACTCAAAAAAAATTATAGGAGATTCAAATTATTCATATAAAGATAGAGGAGGCATCAATGTGAGATAAAATACTAAAATAGTTATAAGGGAACACTATGAACAATTTCATACCTCATTAATTCAGCAACTTAGATAAAATTGTCCAATACCCTGAGAGACACAAACTACAAAAACTCACTCAAGAAAAAATGGAAAACATGAATATTTCCATATCAATCTTAAATAGTAATTATTGTCTAAAATATTCCGAAAAGTAAAGTTCCATGCCCAGACAATTTTATTGGTATATTCCACCAAACACTTAATGAAGAAATAACACCAATTCTAGATACAACCTCTTGAAGAATGTTTTTTAAAAAGAAATACTTCCCAGCTCATTTTATGACTGCTATATTACTCTGATAACAAAACTAATAGAGTATGAAAATGAGAAATAGACAAACCTGGCAGAAAACACCTTAACCAAGTAAGCTTAATAAGCCATGTTGATATTATGTGCCAATTAACACCTAATATGCCTTACTTTATTCTAATCATGATAAAACATCAGAAAAATCCAAATTGAGTGACAGTCTACAAAATATCTAGCCATCGCTCTTTTTACAATATGCTTTTATTGGAGCACTGCAATCATACATCGTAGTGAGGTTCACAGTGGTACAAACACGCATGCCCACATCATTTGGTGTATTTCCTTCTGTGTCCCGCCCCACTCCCGCTTCTTCCTCCTCCATCCATGTTAGTGAGGTTTGTAGTGATGCTTCCATATATGGACATAACATTATTTGACTGGTTTCCTTCCTCAATCCTCCTTTTTCTCCCCCTCCTACCTCCCCCAATCCCCTTCCACTATTTGACTGCTCTCTCTCTCTTCATTATCTGAAGTTTCTTTTGTTTCTTATTTTTCTATAGCTTTCATATATGACACAAAGTATATGACCCTTGACTTTCTGAGACTGACTCATTTCACTGATCATAATATTCTCCAGGCTTATCCTTTTTTTTTTTTTTGTGGTACTGGGAATTGAACCCAGGGGCATTGTACCTCTGAGCTACACCCCCAGCCCTAATTTATTCTTTATTTTGAAACAGAGACTCACTATGTTGCCGAGGCTGGCAGCAAACCTGCGATCCTCCTGTCTCAGCCTCCCAAGTATTGAGATTACAAGCATGCACCACCACATCGGGCTCCCATTTTCTTTCAGATGACATAATTTACTTCTTCTTTATGGCTGAGTAAAATTTCATTGTGTTTATAAACTGTATTTTATTTATCCATTTATCAGTTGTTGGACACCTAAGTTGGTTCCATAGTTTGGCTCTGGGAATTGTGCTACTATAAACATGGATATGCATGTATCTCTATAGTATTCTGACCTCTATTTTTTTTTAAAGATATTGAGGAGTAGCATAGTTAGGTCATATGGTGGTTCCTTTCATAGTCTTTGAGAAAATTCCATACTGATTTCCACAGTGGTTGTACTAATTCACAGTCCCACCAGCAGTATACAAGAGTTCCTACTTCCCCCCATGCTTGCTAGCATTTATTTTTGTTTGTATTCTGATTGATTGCCATTCTAACAGGAGTTAGATGTAATCTCAGTTGGTTTTGATTTTCATTTCCCTGCCTGATAATAATGTTGAACATTTTTTCATATATTTATTAGCCATTTGCACTTCTTCTGAAAAGTGTCTGTTCAGTTTAGTTGCCCATTTTTTTTAATGACTTGCATTTTGTTGTTGTTGTTGTTTTTGTGTATGCTAAATTTTTTAAGTCCTTTGCTGGTTTTTTGAGAAGATAAACATGATTGATAAACCCTTAACCAAAATATCCAAAAAGAAAGACAAAATTGACCCAAATTACTAAAATAAGAGGTAAAAAAGGAGATACCACCATAGATAATATAAAAATCCAGGGGATCCTCAGAAACTATTTTAAAACATATACTCCAATAAAATGGAAAAACAAGAAAAAATTAATGAATTTCTAGACACATACAACCTACCTAAATTGAACCAAGAAGATACAGAAAATCTACGCAGACCAATAGCAACCAAAGAAATTGAAACAATAATAAAAAGCCTTACAATAAAGAAAATCCCAGGACCAGATGGATTCCCAGCTGAATTCTACAAGACTTTTAAAGAACAACTAAATCTAATGATCCTCAAATTATTCCATGAAATAGAAAGAGATGAAAGACTCCCAAACTCATTCTATGAAGTCATTCTTGATATCAAACCAAATAAAGATAACTTGAGGAAACAAAATTACAGACCAATATCCTTGATGAACATAGATGCAAAAATTCTTAATAAAATACTAGAAATTCACATTCAAAACCACATCAAAAAGATTGTGCACCACAACCAAATTGGTTTCATTCTAGGGATGCAAGGCTGGTTGAATATATTTAAGTCAATAAATGTAATTCATCACATAAATGGAACCAAGGACGAAAATCATGTGACCATCTCAATAGATGCAGAAAAGGCATTTGACAAAATCCAACACAGATTCATTTTGTAAGCACTAAGAATTTATGGGTAGAAGAAACTTTTCTCAACATCATAAAGACAATATGTGATAAAAAACAGTCAACACCATACAGAACAGGGAAAAATTGAAAGTATTTTCTTTAAAATCAGGAACAAGACAAGGATGCCCACTATCACCACTCTTATTCAATATAGTACTTAGAATTCTAGCTAGAGCAATAAGGCAAGAGAAGGAAATTAAAGGAATACAAATATAGAAAGAACTGAAATTATCTTTGTTTGCAGATGACATGATTCTATACTTAGAAGATTCAAAAAACTCGACTAGAAACCTTCTAGATCTTACAGACAAATTCAGCAAAGTAGACAGATTCAAAATCAACTTACAAAAATCAATAACTTTTTTATACACCAACCATGAGTCCACTGAAAAAGAAATCCAGAAAATAATTCCATTCACAATAGCCTAAAAAGAAGTCTTTAGGATTAAACCTAACCAAAGAGATAAAAGACCTCTCCAGTGAAAATTATGGAACATTAAAGAAAGAGATTATAGAAGATGGAAAGATAGCTCACGTTCTTGGATAGGCAGAATAAATATCATCAAAATGGTCATATTACCTCAAATAATCTACAGATTCAATGCAATCCCTAACAAAATACAAGTGTCATTCTTTACAGGACTAGAAAAACAATGCTAAAATTCACATGGATGAACAAAAGACAGAATAACCAAAGCAATCCTGAGTAATAAGAACCATGTCAGAGACATCACAATATCTGATTTCAAATTATACTACAGAACTATGGTAACAAAAAACAGCATGTAATTGGCACAGAAACAAACACAGAGACCAATAGAATAGAACTGAAGATTCAGAAACAAATCTTCACATTTACAGTCAATTAATTTTTGACAAAGAAGCAAAAGACATACGTTGGAGAAAAGAAGCCTCTTCAATAAATGGTGCTGGGAAGGCTACATATTCATATGTAGAAGAATGAAATTAGACCCCTGTCCCTCACCCTGCATAAGAGTTAACTATAGATGGATCAAAGACCTAGAAATTAGGCCCAAAACTTTGCAATTACTAGAAGAAAATATAGGACCAATTCTCCCACATATAGGCACCCGTAGAGTCTTTCTCAATAAGACCCTAAAAGCTCAGGAAATATAACTGAAAATCAATAAATGGGACAACATCAAATTAAAAAGCTTCTGTGGAGCAATGGAAACAATCACAAGTCTGAAAAGAGAGCCTACAGAGTGGGAGAAAATCTTTGCCAGCTAACCCTCTGATAGAACAATAATATCTAGAATATACAAAGAATCATTATTCTTAAATTGACAAGGTTGTAATAACAAAGAAAAAACAATGGATATTCACATACTGGAGAAGACTTCAGAGAAATGACAACTAAATGCAGTCTGAAATTCTAGTTGGATTTTGGAAAAGTACTCTATGGAGACCTGGACATCTGAATAGAACCAATAAGTTACAGTATTGTACAGATGTTGAAGTTTTTTATGAATAATATACTATGATTACATAAAATTGCAACACTAAGAAGCTGAGTGAAAAATAGGTGAGAACACTGCATTTTTTGCAATTATTCTTTAAATCTAAAATTATTTTAAAGTAAAAAGTTTAGAAATAGTCTTAAAATGATAACTATTAAAATTTATTTACATGTTGTGTATCTCGGACTTTAAGAGTCAAGATTTGAGGAGCACCTATAAGATAATTTTGGTAACTAATTTAAATAAATAGTGAAAATTTACTTATCCAAAGAAGTGCTAGTTTCCAGAGAAGTAAATTTTATAATTGAATAGTGTCATTCCTCAAAAGTTTTGAATATTTCTTTTTTTAAAATGGCTTTAGAATCTAGTAACACTATTAGAATACTAAATTCTAAAGTTTATCTAACTTTAGGTTGTATATCTTATGTTAGAACACTGTTATATGTGATACTCATTACAAATAATTTCTAAAAAATAAATTTAAAATAATCAATAACTTGCTCTTCTATAAGGCCCTTTTGGTCAAATATGTTATGGCTAACTGCACGTGGTGGTGGAGGCCTGTAATCTCAGTACTTGGGAGGCTGAGACAGGAATATAGCAGGTTTGAGGACCACTTCAGCAACTTAGTGAGACTGTTTCAAAATAAAAAAAATAAGGCTGGGGATGTAGGTCAGAGGTATGCCCAGTAAAACACACACACACACACACACACACACACACACACACACACACGCAAATGTTATGAATGACTGCCCAACATGCAAATTTGTCCTGAGAATTATTTTGTTATTAAGGAATTAACTATGGTTGTTGTGGCCTAGTAAAAAATGAGTTCTTTTTTTTTTTTTTTTTGCGGTACCGGGGATTGGACACAGAGGCGTTCTACCTCTGTGCTACGCCCCCGGCCCTATTTCTTTTTTTATGCTTTATTTTGAAACCGGGTCTCACGAGGTTGTGGAGGGCCTCACTGAGGAGAGAGAGTGTATTAGACAGGGTTCTCTAGATTAACAGAATACACAGAATGAGTATATTTTAAAAGAGGGATTTATCAGATGGGCTTACAGTTTGAAGCAATGTAGTTCCAGGTTCTGACTGCACATGTAGAGTCAGAGGAACCAGTAGCTGGTCGAACGGTCTAAGAGCTGGAGTCTTAGGATCGGAGCAACCACTAATTCAGTCCCGGTCCAGGACGTGAAGATCAGGAAGCTCTTCGGAGAAACGATGGTGAAGTTTCAGTTCCAAGAGCTGGAGGCCGAGAAGATCAAGAAGCTCTTCAGAGAAAGGCGAAGCCGGCGGCCGAGGATCTCAGGCGAGAGCAGATGCGTTTTCCTCGGAAAAAGTCGCACACACTCTACGCGGCTTCTCCCTCTTTATCTAAGTCCGCACCTATCAGAATCCTGCTGCCTACATTCAGGGCAGGGCTTTCTGTTTAATCTGCTGTTACACACCCAAAATCACATAATCTTGGGTGTGTCATGATCAGGTCAAGTTGACAACTTAGATTAACTATCACAAGTCCACCCCTTGTCAACTTGACTCCTAACCCTGTCTTTTTAAATCCTATCAATCTTCACATAAATATAATAACAATATCAAAAATCTCACCTAACAGGATAAAGCTATCACACGTACAACCGGAAACGCACCAATCACTTCCCCTGAATAGGAGGCAGGGCTTTCTGAGTGATACTTATTCCTAATACTTAAGTATTGATATAAAGTCCATCAGTATTATATTACATAATAGAGAAATATGGGAGGAGATAAGATAGAGATATCTGCTTAACACATATAAATATATATA
>PVJS01064818.1:0-10134 GCA_004027185.1 Glis glis | reverse complement strand
GAGATTGAACCCAGGTGTGGTCTACCTCCAAGCTACAACCTCAGCTCTTTTTATGTTTTTGTTTTGAAACAGGGTCTTGCTAGGTTGCTGAGAAGCTCACTAAATTGCTGAGGCTGTCCTCAAGCCTGCAATCCTCCAGTCTCAGCTTCCCAAGTACTGGGATTACAGACATGCACCACCATGCCGTTAGATGCAGGGTTCTAATACCCAAAACTAGAGAGAAAATCAAGGTTTAAAAGAAAGAAGGGAAAAAACCCGAGTATGCACAATAATATTTCTTTTTTTTTAACAAAAAAGCAGTATGGACTTAGAGAAATTACCCAGTCCTTTCTCACCACTACCCTTCAGTATCTCCCCACCCCAGTCCTTATCTTGAAAATCCACCTGAGCTCTAAAAACAGTCAGCTTGCCACAGCCACTTAGAAGAACTACCCTCCATTATTGGAATATTCAGATTCTTTTCAAAACAAGCCTTTTTAAATATAAGTACAAAATCTGTTTCTTTCTAACTTCTACTCACCCATTGCTTCTGTTTCTGCTTCCTTAAAACTACACTGAAAATGAATCAAATTCTTCTTCCTTAAGAAAACTTGGAGAATAACCATCTTTGCCCCCCTGACATGTTCTCCTGGTTACAACACTCCTAGTCCCTTAATATGCTGACGGGGCTTCTCCTCCTCTTCACATGCTTGCTCTGTGGCTAGACTCTAGCCTGAGAGTGTGCAAGTACCAGTGACCACTAAAAGGATTTTCTGAGCTGAAACAAGGCAGGACTACTTTTCAGTGTATAACCCCTAATAGAACCTACAGACTGATTAACCATCAAGATGGTATATGATGAAAATGTATGACAAAGGCTGAGAAGCACTGTGTTCGTCTAGCTATTAGTAGGTCATTTGTGTCTTTCCCAAGGTTGGCAGATTAGAAACAATGCATTAAAGATTAAGTGGGAGGTTATGAGGTAAAAAATAGTGAGTTCAGACCAGTGTTCTCAAATTTAATGTGTACATGAATCACCAGGGTATCTTGTTAAAAAAACAGATTCTGATTTAGTAGTGGAGGTGGGAATGAGACTCTGCCTTCCTCCTAAGCACCCAGGTGACTGATACCCACACTGCTGGTACAGGAGCCACACTCTGAGTAGCAAAGATGCAGACTCTGACAAGAGATCTTCAAGCAATAACTATTTTGTAAATTGAAAAAAAGATATTAATATAGCCAGTTGTGGTGGCGCACACCTATAATGCCAGTACTTAGGAGGCTGAGACAGAAGGATGGCAGGTTCGAGGCCAGCCTCAGCAACTTAGTGAGAGCCTGTTTCAAAACAAAAAATAAAAAGGGGGTGGGGGTAGAGCTTGGAAGTAGAATGTCTCTGGTTTCAACCCCCAGTAGCAAAAAGAAAAAAAAAGAAGCATATTTCCCTTTTCTGTCCCAAAGTGCAAAATCCTAAATAAAACAGTATTCCCTGTGTCGTTTGTAGAGCTGTGACTGTGTACATGTAGAAACAGAGTGCTCGATGTCACCCAATTCCCATCCTTACCCTGTTGTCTTTGTCCCACCTTTCTGCATCAGGAATATGCAGATATGTAAGCTGGATATGTGAGCTAGGTATCTGAGCTGATAAGCTTCTCGAACGTATTCAGATCAAAGGGACACTTGGAAAAATGTTAATACTTACCTGTATATCCCCACAACTGGACCTTATAAGTATCCATACTGAGACCCCCCCATGTCTACTTATGTGTTTACACAAATATGTAATTATTTAAAAAAGAAAAACATAAGAATTTTCTTTGAAAATGGAGGCATTATGAAATATATGCAATGAAAAGGCAAAGGGCAAACAAAATCTGAGAAAATACATAAAACATTACATGTTATCAACAAGGTTAGTTTTTTTAAAAAAGAATGAAGGTGAAATTACAAAATTCACTTTAAGCTTGGCATGATACAATAAATCTACCTTTAGAGATTAAGAATTAAAAATTGAAGGCAAATTTAAAGAAGTTAAAAGTTGAAGTAAGCATTTTGTGTAGAAATTGTGGTCAAAGATGAGAGAACTACTTCCAAGAAATGGGTGTAGAACACTATTAAAATAGCTTTAAGTAAGCCAGGCGTGGTGGCACATGCTTGTAATCCCAGTACATGGGAGGCTGAGACAGGAGGATCGCAGGTTTGCCACCAGCCTTAGCTACTTGTGAGGCCCTCCGCAACTTAGTGAGACCCTGTTTCAAAATAAAGAATAAAAAAATCGGGCTGGGGGTGGAGCTCAGAGGTAGAATGCCCCTGGATTCAATCCCCAGTACCCCCCCACACACACACACACAAAATAGCTTTAACTAAACGTGGCATGGTGGCGCATGCCTGTAATCCCAGTACTTGGGAGGATGAGATAGGAGGAACACAGGTTTTAGGACAGCCTCGGCAATGTAGGGAGACTCTCAGCAATCTAGCAAGACCCTGTTTGAAAACAAATCAGTAAAACAGGACTGGGGGCATAGCTCAGAGGTATAATGTCCCTGGGTTCAATCCCCAGTAACACACACACACACACACACACACACACACAATAGCTTTAACTAGACTAACACTAATTAAGGCTCTTGGACACCTGCATAAACACATACTTTTTATAATTAAAGAGAAAAATTCAGCCTGTAGGAGAGGTTTTACTCAGTGCCTTCTAGATATCATTACAGGCAAATTATTGATCTCAGTTAAAAAATAAAAGTGGAACAATAAAATTACATAATATGGCCAAAAAGTTAGGAATAGTCAAAATGGCTTAATAATTATTGTGGGCCCCTTAGTACATATTAAGGTCACCAGTGAAAATATAATCAGTCCATGATACCCTGTTGGCAGGTGCTGCCATCTAATATGACGTAGATGTCTTGGAACACTGTCATGGCCATAGCTAGATGACTGCACGGGATCTTCTTCAGCACCTACAGAATGCTCCTTCATCTTCCAAAAGGCTGGGCTCACACAGATCTCCTGCCATCCACAGCACCAAGTTTAGTTTGCAATTGCCATGAACTCAGAATCCATCATTTATCAACCTTATCCAATAGAATGTGAAGTTTCAGGCAGGGACTAAGTCTAATACATCTAGCACCATATAAGCCTACATGGATGTCTACTGAGTGACGGCGTGACAGGATGAACAAGGCTGGAAGCCAGAAGCCAGGGATGAAGGAGGCAGTGGGAGAACCTGGGTCAGGCTGCACTGTGCGGCACTCGTATTTAAGGAAATGCCCAACGCTGCTCACACAGGTGAACAGCTGTATTGATAAACTGCCTCTGAGCATCCCTGCCCCAACTCACCGGAGCAGAAGTCAGAAACAAGGTATGGTCACCTTGTAATGAGGAAACCCGCAGAGACATAACAGACTCCAAAAAATCCAATTTGGGGGTGTTTATTTTACGACTAGTTGGGCTACACCCCTGGTGAGTGCAGCCCCGAGGCTCTATTGACAGCCGCTTATATAGGGAAAAGTACAGTTTTACAGGATCAAAAGTTCAAGTTCACATAATTTCAGAATGGTAGAAAACAACTCACTTGAGACCAAACAATATATGTTTACCTTACATTTGACATTGCTTGGATTTTCTACATCTGCGTAAGCAAAGTGGCGGGGATAGAGAAGCCAAGGTTAAGCATCATGCAGCAAAGTTCACGGCGACCCTGCCTTAAGCCAAACATTCCTAGTGGAGCTTATGGCCTTGTAGTGCTCAGGGTGGCAACATGGAGTAACTAGTGAAGTTTAAGTATACCTCATCTCAGCCTTCTCTCCATACCCTGTTCACTCTGAGGCAAGTCACAGCCTGCTGTAATTCCAGTGTTTCACTAATTAATACAGAATAGTATTAAATAATACAGACTAGGTCTCTGAGAGACAATAAATAACTCTTCGCAGGTCACTTGGGTGCTCCAAAGAACTGCAAGGACCCACAGTGCTCCTTGATGGTGACAAGACCAATTCTTAGAGTTCATGTTGCACTTGAGTAATTTTTTTGTTAAAGGTAATTTGTGAAATTACTTCTTTAGTGAGATTACAGAGGAAATTTAGATGGATTCAGAATGTGTTGCTTTCTAAGGGTATATCTTAATCTAGACTAAAAAGGGTTTTTTCTCTTATTTTTTCAATTCATCCTTGGTTTCGATTGATGGGAAAAGAAGGTCTTAACTTTGTAAAACATCTGTCATCTTCACATATTTCATTTTCTTTGTCCTTCTAAGTTCCAGTTCTGTCATGTGCTTATACAACTGTCTCCTGCTTCTAAGCATCAACAACAAAATGCAAAAATTTCCACTAAATGCTCTTACTTAGCATTTCAGGAATTATTAAAAGTTCTGTCAACAGATGAATGGGTTACAATACAATGTGGTATATACGCACAGTGGAATTTTACTCAGTCTTAAAGAAGAACAAAATTATGTCATTTGCGGGAAAATGGATGAACCTGGAGAACATTATGCTAAATGAGATCAGTCAGTCTCAAAAAGTGAAGGGTCACATGTTTTCTCTCATATGTGGAAGCTAGGGAGAAATTGGGAAACAAAGGGACTTCAGATAAATAAGGGATGACACAGGAGAAGCATGGGAGGGGACTTGGGGAGGAGGATGGGGAGGGGGAAAAGGGAGACGTGATGTAGGCAACAGTTCCAACAATCCTGCGTACATATGGGAAGCTACCAATACCAATTTCAATATTATGAAAGGGAGGGAGAGGGAGCCAGGTGGGATCCAGCGAACCTAAATATGATATATAATTACAATGCACCAATAAAAGCATATTAAAATCAAAACAAAGTTCTGAATTTTTCTGATATAATTTTTCAGTTATTCTTGTCAGAATGACTAACCAGAGAATTTGTTCCTCTCTCCTGGGACCCTTGTTAGGTCAAATTTTCTCATGACTTGTAACCCCAGCGAGTTTCATTCTTTTATTTATTTATTTATTTATTTATTTATTTATTTATTTTTTTATTTTTTTTTTTTGCGGTACCGGGGATTGAACACAGGGGCATTCTACCTCCGCGCTACGCCCCCGGCCCTATTTTTTATACTTTATTTTGAAACTGGGTCTCACGAAGTTGCAGAGGGCCTCACTAAGGAGAGAGAGAGAGAGAGAGAGAGAGAGAGAGAGAGAGACAGGGAGAGCTGAGGCTGGCCGCAAACCCGGATCCTCCGGTCTCCACCTCCCAAAGTACTGGGATTACAAGCGTGCGCCACCACGCCCGGCTGAGTTTCATTCTTTCACTGCCCACCCACCCACCTTCAACTGCTTAGACCCAGAGCAGTATTCTTTTGCTCTAATGTAAAACTGTTTTTCCTGGACTCTGGCTTCAGTTAATGATTTTACCACCTCCATTCTTATTAGGTCATCACAAGGCCTGTCATCCTGCATTCTCACATATGTTAAGTGTTTATTTGGGGATTACAGCAATTTCTTTCTGAAGTTGAAATCACGTATCAGCAAAAAGAACTAAATTCCAGATTGCACTGCTATAACCCACAGGGAATTTGTGAGAGCTGGACTTTACTAGCATTAAAGACACATTCAAAAGCCGGGCATGGTGGCGCACGCTTGTAATCCCAGTACTTTGGGAGGCGGAGACCGGAGGATCCTGGTTCGCGGCCAGCCTCAGCTCTCTCTCTGTCTCTCTCTATCTCTCTCTCTCTCCTTAGTGAGGCCCTCCGCAACTTTGTGAGACCTGGTTTCAAAATAAAGTATAAAAAAATAGGGCCGGGGGCTAGCACGGAGGTAGAACGCCCCTGCGTTCAATCCCTGGTACCGCAAAAAAAAAAAAAACATTCAAAAAAACACTAAAAGACTGTTAAATATAGTCACAAAGACTTTGGTCACATCTAGCAATGCTTTTTACACAGAGACCTACTGTAGATAAAGATATATTTCTTTCTTTCTACTATCCAAAGAACACAAAAATATCAAAATGTCTCCAAATGCAGAAATCTGTTGGCAATTATAACCCACAGGTGCTTAATTAAACATTCCCTTCCCCTTCACTGAAATCAAGCAGTCATGTTTGATGAAGTTTAAAGATGTGACCCCAGCCTAGAAAAGTTGTGAATAGTGCTTGGGAAAAAGACAGCAAATTGTTAAGCTTCTTGTTTTCGGGCTTAGAGTATCATTTCCCAGCCCCTGCTGCTGAACAAGGGATGTGGTTATATAGAAAGTAGATTTAGGCTTGCATTCTTGTAATCCAACCCAACAAGTATGCAAGACATCAAAAACAGACTGACTTAAAAGAGGAAAGCAAAGCCACTCCTACTTTCAGAAGGGTACCACCCTAGACACAGAGGTGAACTTCAGTTTGATTATGGCTTGATATAATCACAATGACCCCAAGAGTCACCTGGGTGCCAGCTAAATGTATGGAAACATCTCTGGTGTTATTCTAAAGTCATATTAACTTACTTTAGTTCTAATGTATTTTTTAATGTACTTCATTCCTTAAAGAAAAGAGGATTTTTACATTCATTCTCTGCCTCCCTTCTTTCTTCCTTCCATCCCCATCTGTCCCCATCCCTCTCTCCTTCATTCACTCAAGTGTTCAATAATTACTTAGCACCACTCCTGTCCCAAGCAAGGTGCGAGGTGCTGGTGCTACTGAGATGATCAAGTCATAATCCCTGTCAGAGGGGGTGAATTTAAACAAATCACCTACAATTCACATCAGTAAGGGCCATATCAGAAACAGAGTGGGCAAGGGGCTCCTGGGTGACATTTCAGCTGGGTTCTGAAGTGTGATTCCACTCCAGGAAGAAGACAAGGGTGCTTTGGACAGAGGAAATAACACAAAGGCACCAGTCATGAAACGGCAGACGTACAGGGTGGCCAAGACAGCAGATAGAGGGCGGGAGAGGTCAGGCTGCATAGGGTCTGGGGATCAAGTGCAAAGGTAGAGCTTTAGAAGGTGGGCTCTGCTCCCTCTGCCTGGAACATGCTCCTCCCAGATGTGTGTGTAGCTCCTTCACATCCTGCAGGCCCGACTCCATCACCACCACCACCATCTCCTAGTTCTTACCACTCCACGGACAATCCCTGCTTCTAGCCTACACTGGCACCCTGGGATGCTTATTTCTACTTCATGGTACTTACCCCAACAGGGAGTCACTATTAGTTAATTTGTCTGCTTGCTTATTGAGTGACATTTTTCTAAGACACACTGCAGGACCCACAAATGCTATAAAAACAATATCTACATGTTAAGTACTGTTTTTTTTCTATGTGGAAAACCTGCATTTAAATACATCTGAGTTGTCAGTTCATCAAAACAATAATAGTGGCCCTCATTGCTTTTCTTTCCGTTAATATTGGAATTCCCTACTTTTTCTTACCATGAAATTATATGAATCTAGCGTTAGGCAGCAACAGTGTGGGTCACCATGGTGTTGCTAAGCAACCTTGGGAAGGGGCTGGGGATATAGCTCAGTGGTAGAGCCCTTACCTAGCATGCACAAGGCCCTGCGCGCACACACACACACACACACACACACACACACACATACACACACAGAAACCTAGCATGCAGGGTGGTAAGAACAGTGCATTAATTTTTTCCTGGCCTTGCCGGGTTATAAATTACAGAAAGGGAAAATCTGTGGCATCAGGGGAATATCAACCACAGACATTCTTTTCCTGAATCTAAAAGGATTAGAAAGTATTTTTTATAATCCTGTTAAAATACTATAAAAATTATTCTTGGATCAGGTGAAAAAGTACCCACCAAACATTTATTCACTCTTTCACAAATGTTTTGTTGTGTTGTGTTGTGTTGTGTTCAGGCATTTGTGCCAGGACTGAGTGAAATATAAAGACGAATCAGACCACAAGTACCTTTCCCTCATAAACAATGCTAAAGGCTGTCTGAAAGTCCCAAATACCACAAGACTGGCAAGGAAGGTGCATTCAAAGGTGAATGGCCCTTCAGCACAGGTAGATGAGCAGTGTTGGTCCGGCTTTGAAGTCAAGGGGGATGTGGAGGGGGAAGAGCCTTTCAGGCAGAGAGGCAGGGAAGTGGGAGGTACCCATGGGGCAGCAAGGAGTTCAATTTGGTGGAAGAGAAGGAACCTTAGAAAATCCAGTTTGAGGATGGATCTTAATGCTCCCCCACCCCATGCTTCATCTGCAGAAAAGAACCCATCGGTAGTTTTGCATCGACAGGAGTAAGATGTGCAGAGGAATGCTTCCAGAATAAACCTCCGGCACTGGGCTGGAGGGGAGAACCTCGGAAAGATCTTCAACAGCACAAGGGGAGAAGGATGAACGACAGCTGGGCAGATGCAAAGGAGAGAGCAGGGTTGAGACATATTCCAGAAGTTCATTAACAAGACTAAATCCTTCAGATGTTGGAGAAACCATTATTCTGTTCACTCACACCAGAAATCGGAGGCGACCTTGCAATCTCCCTCTCTTCCTCAATCTGCTCAATCAAGAGGCCACATCAATTCTACTTCCTGTCAAGTGTACAGTCTCTAGCTCTACTGCCCTTCTAGTCTCCAAACTCATGCCCCTCTACTCCATTTGCCACAAAACATTCATGCTGATCCTTTTAAAAGTGCTAAGCTGCCGGGCGTGGTGGCGCACTCTTGTAATCCCAGTACTTTGGAAGGCGGAAACCGGAGGATCCGGGTTTGTGGCCAGCCTCAGCTCGTGCATGCGCTCGCTCTCTCTCTCTCTCTCTCTCTCCTCTCTCTCTCTCTCTCTCTCTCTCTCTCCTCTCTCTCTCTCTCTCTCTTTCTCTCTCTACATAGTGAAGCCCTCCGCAACTTTGTGAGACCTGGTTTCAAAATAAAGTATAAAAAAATAGGGTCGGGGGTGTAGCGCGGAGGTAGAATGACCCTGTGTTCAATCCCTGGTACCGCAAAAAATAAATAAATAAATAAATTAAAAAAATAAAAAATAAAAGTGCTAAGCTGATATGGCCTTCTCTTGCATGAAAAAACCTCTAATGGCCTAGGAAGAGGCTGAAAACCCTTCACTTTCATCTCTAACGCCCTGGCCACTTGAGCTCCTGCCCTCTTGCCAGTCTCATCTCACTCCTCTCTGCCTCCAGTCCTCACGCACAAATCCATTCCACTCAAGAAATGCCCCCTCACCCTTCAGACCCTGGGCCCTCAGACCAGGGATGTGCCCTCTCATAACTCTCTATGATTTCCTTTGATCACATAACTTGTTATTAAAAGGTGAAAGGCTCTTTTTATAGGCTTTTATTGGTGCATTATAATTATATATCACAGTGAGGTTCAAAGTGATACAAACATACATGCACAGGACACTCTGTGGAAAGGCTCTTTCAAAATGACTATTTCTGTGGATAAATGACCCTTCCCCAAGCTGGGACTTACTGTGTCCATAGAGTCTAAAATAGTATCTTGTATACAGAAGGTTTGCAGTCTGGATGGCTAGAGAGAAAATACTAGGACTGAGAAGCAAGACAGAGGACATAGGTTTGAGGGGGGCAATGATGACATTAAAGTTTGAGGTTGAAAAAGGTGTTTGGCAGACAGTTGTGACAGCAGAGGTAGAGCTGAGGAGGGGAGAGGGATGGGAAACGTGCTTGACAGTTATTTTCATGAGACTGGGCATGCATGTTATGGTGAAGTGAGAGTTCATTGAAATGATACTTTGAATACATATTTCAAACCAGACGATAAGCTCTTTAAAGGTACTACCCATATTGTACCTATCTTTTTACCAAGTACCCTGAATAATAAGAGAATGGTACATCAAAAAAAAAAAAAGGAAACATGGGCTCTTTTACTCTCCTGTTAAGAATTTAAGGACCAGCCGGGCGTGGTGGCGCACGCTTGTAATCCCAGTACTTTGGGAGGCGGAGATCGGAGGATCCGAGTTCGCGGCCAACCTCATCGCGCATGCGCGGGCGCGCGTGATTTATCTCTCCTCTCTCATCTCTCTGTCTCTCTGTCTCTCTCTCTCTCTCTCTCTCCCTGTCTCTCTCTCCCTGTCCCTCTCTCTCTCTCTCTCCCTAGTGAGGCCCTCTGCAACTTCGTGAGACCCGGTTTCAAAAATAAAGCATAAAAAAATAGGGCCGGGGGCGTAGCGCGGAGGTAGAACGCCCCTGCGTTCAATCCCCGGTAC
>PVJS01064817.1:0-10134 GCA_004027185.1 Glis glis | reverse complement strand
CAGGGGCGTTCTACCTCTGCGCTACGCCCCCGGCCCTATTTTTTTTTTATGCTTTATTTTGAAACCGGGTCTCACAAAGTTGCGAAGGGCCTCGCTAAGGAGAGAGAGAGAGACAGGGAGAGAGAGAGAGAGACAGGGAGAGAGAGCGAGAGCTGAGGCTGGCCGCGAACCCGGATCCTCCGGTCTCCACCTCCCAAAGTACTGGGATTACAAGCGTGTGCCAATCTCTTTTTTATTTATTTATTTTTTTTTGCAGTACTGGGGATTGAACCCAGGGGCATTCTACCTCCAAGCTACACCCCCAGCCCTATTGTTTTTATTCTTTATTTTGAAACAGGGTCTCACTAAGTTGAGGAGGGCCTCACTAAGTAGCTGAGACTGGCTGAAAACCCAGATCCTCCCATCTCAGCCTCCCAAGTACTGGGATTACAAGCATGCACCACCATGCCCGAATGAGCCAGAAGACATCTTAACAGAACATTTATTACGTTAATCACCTGCTCTCAAACATCAGATAGTGTCCCACCACTACTATAATAGTTCCAATTCAACTAGAAGATGCCATTGAAAGATGAAGCCGACCCTGTCCTGGCTCCAACCCATCCCTGCAGGACTCAGCACAAAAGTTCCTCTGAGTTTTTGTGTCATTGCTTATCCATTGTCAGAGATACCTGTCCACTCTCCGCTTTCCCGACTGTCCACATGTGTCTCACCCTTCCAGGTCCACTCCTGCCACCCACGTGGGTGCATCTTTGCTGACCGCCATGCTCATCGTCAACCGCCCTCTTCTCTTCTCATTAGCCTGAGTGGGGCTGGTGTTCATGGTCAGGGGGAGGGACATCTCAGGCAGGCTAGGAGTGTCTTGAGGATGGAGATCTTGTCTTGATTAGCTCTGGGTCCCCAATGGACATGATGACTGTACAGGTGCCCCCAGACATCGGTTCATTGACATGAATTGAATTGAAAGTTCTCAAGGACACTGGAAGGATTTTTGAAAGACGAGTCTTGGGCTTCCTGAGCCTTGTCGCTCCCATCAAAATGAGATCTGCCGCGGAGACCTTGGTAACTAATTAAGTATTAGGACATTTCTCTGCTCAGACACAGGCGTCCACACCCTTCGGCAACACTCCCACGGAACGGCACCATCGCCCCGTGTTCCCCACTCTTAACTCATTAATATTGGACTTCTCCGGCTTTCAGATGTCTTGAATATTTTAATTACCGAATCTTATTACATGCTCAGGGATTTTTAAGAGAAACACACAATTTTCATAAAAGTTTTATGACTCTGACTCAATCTGTGAATATATTTCAATCCAATCAGTATTAATAACCATTAAAATGTATGGCGCACTTACCTGATGCCAAGCATTCTCTCATTTAATCTTGACTACAGTCTTAATGAGGTTCAGAGAAGTTAAATGTTTGCCCAAGGTCACATGGAGTCTCACTCCTCTGACATGCTTTGCCAATTTCCAAAGCTGACAGTCTTATTATGTTTTTATTAATGTCTGATACTTACGGAACCCTTTCTACGCACAAGGCAATATGCTTGTTGCTAGTAATGCCAAAGGAAAAAAATCAATACATCTCTTTTTCCAGAGCGGCCTCCAACCATTGACTAATAAGCGTGATGGATAAATGTCCCAGCTCTCTCCGCCCCTGGGTAGAATAACTCCAAGGCTGTGCTCCCCAGTGATTACCAGAGCGGCCTGTTGGAACTAAGTTCCAGTTACCTGCCGGATACCATGCCCTTTACCAGCTGCCTTCCTCTCCCCAAATTACAGTTACCCTCCCACCACGTTTCATGGGGTCACCTGCCAAAGAAAGGACTTGGGCCCAAATTCTTGTCTCGAGGTTTGCTTCTGGGATAACCCAACCCAAAATAATGCTTTACATTAAGACCGACTAGCTTCTGGAAAGGGTCAGGTAGTAACTATTTTCCGCTTCGAGGGCCAGATCTCCTCTGTCACAACCACTCAACCCTACCATGATATCACCAGAGCCACCGTAGACTGTATCTAGAGGAAGAAGTGTGGTGCATTCCTGTGAAACCTTATTTATGGACACTGACATTTGGATTTCGTATAATTTTCACATATCTTGAAATAGTATTGTTCTCTTGATTTTTCTCAACCACTGAAAAATATAAAAATGATTCTTAGCTTGCCGGTGGGGATTTGCCAACCACTGCTTCACAAGATTCCCTTTGCATCCTCCCGTGAGCCACAGCAGACAGGAACCGTCATTCTTTCCACCTTCCAGATGAGGAAAACTGGAGTTTAGGAAGGTTCCGTGGCCTTAAGATAACACGCGTACAAGTCCCAACCCAGAACAGTGGTCCAGCGGTCCAGGAGTGGATCCGTGGAAGGTCTGTCCCAAAGCTCCCAATGCCCCATCACTTTAGAAAATGCAAAGATGACTCTTGTTCCGGAGTTGGTGCCTTCTTTGTACATCTTGGCTCAGCCTGCCGACAGAGCAGCATGGTGACTCAGTGTTCAGGAGCGGCAGCAGCTGCGCCCAGATGCCAGCCGAAAACGGCGTGCTGCTACGCACCTTGGTACCAGCTGCTGCCCTTTCCTTTGCTAAGAAACCACGCAGCATCGCAGCAGGACAGGAGAGCTGGAGAAGATCCCAGGGACAGCCGAGTGGCACCTTGGAGCCAGGATAACTGGAGCAAGCTACTCACCTGCTGTTCTCTTGGCCAGAGATCGACCTGCGGTTCCACCATAGTGTCTGTATATAGAGAGACCCACCTGTAAGTGTGATTAAGAACACGGTACATTGCACGCCTGGGACTAAACAGAACTTGGCTGAGACCAACTCGAAGCTCAAAGCATTCACGCCAAGTCCCATATTTAGTTGATGAGCACGTCTGAAGCTCTGCCTGGTGTCACCCAGTCTGCACAATGGCCAGGTGGAGAAAGAACACTGCACAGGACTCACATGGTCCTCCCCCGTGCCAGGCACTGGCCTGAGACTTTATACATAGGACCTCATTTCATTTGCACAGCGATCCTGAGGCAGTGCTGCTAGAAAACCCCATTTTACAGATGAGGACTCCTAGTGGGCTAGTAATTTGCACAAAGCCACTTGGTCAGTGTGGCAGAGTTGGATTTTGAACCCAGGTAGACTGACTCCGAGTCGTGGTCTTAACCAGGGGTTGGCCAACATTTTCTGTAAAAGGTCAGATAATAAATATCTGGGGCTTAGTAGGCCGCAGATGGTATCCTAACAAAATCTCTTCTCTTCCTCCTACTCCTCCTTCTCCTTTTTTTAAACTCTGTGTGTGTGTGTGTGTGTGTGTGTGTGTGTGTGTGTGTGTTTTCTGCTGGGGTTTGAACCTAGGAGCATTTTTATCTTTGAGGTATACCCCAGCCCTATTTTATCTCTTTATTTTCCAAACAGGGTCTCACTAAGTTGCAGAGGGCCTCACTAAATTGCTGAGGCTGACCTTGAAGCTGTGATCCTCCTGTCTCAGCCTTCCAAGTACTGGGATTACAGGCATGTGCCACCATGTCCAGTTCTTTTTACAACCCTTTAAAAATGTAGAAACCATTTTTAGCTTGAAGGTTGTTCAAAAACATCCCTCTTTAAACCATTATCCTATGCCATGAAGGTACTGTGGTGTGAATGCTCTTGCCCCCACCCCAGTTTCCTATGTTAAATCTTAATGCCCAAAGTGATGATATCAAGAGGTAGGGCCTTTAAGAGGTGATCAGGTCATGAGGATGGAAGCCCTCATAAAGGAAACTAATGCCCACGTAAAAGAGGCTCCAGAGAGCTCACTGGCTCCTTCCACCACATGAGGACCCAGCTAGAAGGTGCATCCATGAAACAGGAAACCCTCTCCAGACCCCAACCAGACTGGAATCTTGACCTTGGACTTCTCAGCCTCCAATGCTAGGAGAAACAAACCCCTGTTGTTGCTAAGCCACCTAGTCTCTGGTATGTTGTTAAAGCAGCCCAAGCTAAGACAGGAGGTTTGCAAATGTAGCCCCAATTCTCCACCCCTACCTGTGCCCACACCCTTTGCCATGTGACCTTTAGTGCCCACCTACCTGACCTTGAGCTTTGGTCAATGGGATTTAGGCAAGCATGACACAAGACCAAGGCACTTTGAAAAGAGTGTGTGTGTGTGTGTGTGTGTGTGTGTGTCCCTCTCCGTCTCTGTCTCTGTCACACACACACACACACACACACACACACACACACACACACACCTTTTCTGCCATTAAGCATCACATGGAGCAGAACCCAGATGACCAGTCACCTAGTACCCCCAGCAGAAGCCGGTCTAAACTCAACAAGCCAATTCCCAGACAGCTGAAGGAGCCCAGCCAAGCAGAACAGAGCTAACTCCCCAAATCGCAGGCAACTAGAGAACATGAGCAAGCCCAGCTGGGGCCAACAACCCAGAAGCCTGCAGACCCAGGGGCTGGACAAGGTGTCTTGGTAATCACTGGGTTCAGTGACTGTTTGGGGTGCAGCACGGTAATGGCAATAAATAACCAATATGTACAATGTCAGTAAAGACTTTGGGCTGCAGTTAATAGAATCCCAAGTGAAGTAGAAAAAAAACACACAAGCATTGGCATAAGGTTCCTAGAATGACCCACAGCCCTTCTCTTCCATCCTTTCTCCAATCAGCAGAGCCACAAGCAATTCTTTGGTTTTACATTTTGAGGGAAAGAGACTGAAAAGTCTCTCTTCCTTTGGATCCCAAGCAAGGATTTCAGGGGAAAGCAACCACTGGGTTTGGAAAGTGGGGTGCCAGGATTTGCCTGACTGGAATCAGGAGACCTCAAAGAATCACAATGAAATATGCGTTCCTTCTACAACCCATATGTAGATGACAGAGAGATGCTTCACAGAAAAACTTGCTGGGCAGCCTCCCTGAGGTAGATATTCCAACAGAGTAAAGTTAAAATTGTAGACCCTGGATCCACCCTGCTTTGGTTCAAATCTGACTCTATCATTTACTGTCCTACAAGTTATTTGACCTCCCTGGGTGTGCCGTTCAACATTCTCACTACTGTAATCTAAAAAAACTGAACACACAGCTTAAAGGAAGAAAGATTTATTTGCTCACAGTTTTTGGAGATTTCAGGGTTCAGTCCATGTCAGGCCAGGTCTGCGGAACCCAAGACATGGCAGCAGGAAGCAGACACAGGGAGAGAGCAAGGGCTCTGCTCTTACATCACAGAGGCCAGAAACAAGAAAGAGAAAACAAGTAGGGGGATTCAAAGACAAAACCATGATCCCTAAGGCCACACCCCCAGGAACCCACCTTCTCTGGCCACACCCCACCTGCCTAGGTTACCACCCAGCAAATTCATTACAATGAATTTCTCTACTGATGAGATTACAACTCTCATAACTTAATTATATCAACTCTGAACATTAATACATGAGCTCTTCAGGGGACATTCTATACCCAACCATAACACTGGGCATCAAGTTCCTTCATCTGAAAAGTTGCACAAATAATAGTGCCTATTTCATGGGGATACTATTAATATCCTTATGAAGCTCATAGGAGTTAATATCTGTACAATGCTTAGAACAGCGCCTAGCATAGAGGCAGAACTTTTCCCACTGGGAAAATGGTAAAAAAATGTTTACCAAGGAAATAAAAATCCCACTAACAGATACAAGTACATATACAGGATGTGAATATCGCTGTAAGAAGGAAAGTACTAAAAAACTGACTAACAGCTGGGAATAATGGTGGAACCATCCAGAACCAGGCCAGTAAGAAAGGGAGCTATAATATTAATCCAGAATAAAAATGATCAGCTGCCTTAAATGTCTCTATTCTGCCTGGCGCCATAATTCTCATACATCATATATTTATGCTTTAAAAGAGAAACTAGAGCAAGCAAGGCTGACCAACTGAGGGAAAAGTTGCTGGTTGATGGATGGTTGAATATTTCTCAGAGCTGCGGGAAGCTTTCCAGAGACTCATAAATGTCCACCCAAGTACAGAACTTTCTATAGATAGGGCAGACTGTGTTATCTGGCTACCCATTATCCTCTCCTCTATTTTCCTTTGTTGTTATTTTTATATATGCTTTTATTGGTGCATTGTAGTCTAACATCATAATGTAGTTCAGAGTGATAGGGACATACATGCACACAGTGCTTGGTGAGCTTCCCCCCGGCTCCCTCCCCACTCCTTCCCCATTCCTGTACACTATATTGAGATTGGCATTGGTATTTTCACCTATGTGCATAACGTCGGTTGAAGTGCTTCCTTCATTGATTCTCCTTCCTCCCCATCATCACCCTTCCCTACACCCCCTCTCTCACTCCGCTGGGGTTTCTCTTCTTTATCTAAAGTCCCTCTTGTATCCCTATTCCTCCTTAGCTTCCACATATGAGAGAAAACATATGACCCTTCACTTTCTGTGGCTGGCCTCACTTAACATAATATTCTCCAGGCCCATCCATTTTCCTGTAAATGACACAATTTTTGTTCTTTTTTATGGATGAAAATCCCATCGTGTGTATATCCCATAATTTTGTGATCCATTCATCTGTCGACGGATACCTAGGTTGGTTCCATAATTTGGCTATTGTGAACTGTGCTGCTATAAACCTGGATATGTATGTATTACTATAATATTCTGGTTTCAGTCCCTTTGGAAAGATACCCAGGAGTAGTATAGCTAGATCATATGGTGGATCCATTCCCAGTTTTCTGAGGAATCTCCACACTGATCTCCATAGTGGCTGCATTAATTTGCAATCCCACCACCAATGTATAACAGTTCCTATCTCCCACATCCTTGCCAGCATTTATTGTTGTTTGAATTCTTGATGATTGCCATTCTAATTGCTATTCCTCCCTTTTTCTGTGAAAACAGAACCTAGATTTAGGCCAGCCTGTGTGTCCGGCCTCGAGCGATGGTCATGATTAGTTTAACCTAATCTCAACCATCCTTTCCTAAATCTTTCAGCCTCCTTAGCAAGCAAGAACAGCATGAGACACAATTTTTACCATTATGACATAAAAAAACTCTGCTGTAAGGATTTATGGAATCTGAATAAGCTTTAAATGACTTGATAAACGATTATAGACAGCTGGAAAGACACTTTCTCCCATTATCCAGCTTCAAATGCAAGAGAGCGTGATTGGCAAAGCAGTAGCTGTTTTGTGACCATGAGGAAAAGACCAAGAGGGCTCCCCAAGATATCAGCCACAAGAATGTCGAAACCAGCAAAATGATGCCAGCAACACCAGCTTTGGAATTCTCATTACTTGCGAAAAATACTCTCCGAGCAAGTGTCCTGAGCTCTCAGAATGCGGTCCTAATGGACTAAAGATGCTTCTCCATTAAAAAGATAGTTCAAAGAAGTTCGGGAAATGCGATAGCCGCAGTTCCTATCTCAGAACATCCTAGGTATGTACTATGAGCGCCTGGATTTTACATGTTGGGGAGAGAAACTGGCTCCCCTAGCTCTAGGGTCCAGCTACTGATTCCAGGAAAGGGGACTCGTGAGTTCCTGAGAGTGGTGTGTTGTGATTGTCCTGTGTGATCCAGGCAATCAATCTCAGAGGCTGTGAGAGCGAGGTGACTTCGTTGCACAACTGCTCTTGCTACCAGCATATATCTAAGGAAGAGAGGCAATTCTTAGCAAAGGATGCTGGGTGCACCTCCCAGAGTCAGTTCTCCACAAGGAGGAAATTGCTGGGCTGAAGATTATAGGACATTTCAAGGCTCTGAGAAGTCCCATCATAAAGATACCCAGACAACTCTGCTTAGTTCAATGTTTCCCAAACTCATGGAACCATGACCTCATTTTCTTTTCTTTTAATTTTCCTTTTTCTTAAAATATAGCTTCACATCCCATAACATGAATTCACAGAATGAGCATTTCTGAAAATATTCACTTTGGGAAACTCTAATGGAGAACAAATCTGCTTCTTCTCTGTCCCAGGAGAGAGGCATTTTCATACTGGAACCGATGCTAATTTAAGCACAGCCTTCTCTAGAGGGCAGAATAGAGATGAAAATAGTCAGAGATGGCCGGGGATGAAAGAGACCTTAGAAACAAGCCTTTCAAAGTCTTCTTTGTACGCATGAGGAAATAAAAGGTGCAGGGAGTGGCCTGCTCAGGGTCAAGGGCTCCAGCTACTGTGGGACCTGGGCTCTCCAGACACCAGGCAACCTCCCATCATGGTGCAGGCTCAGTCCCTTGGGGACCTCCCTGTTGGAGAGGATTATTCCAAAGCAGTAGCAGCCCCACCAAGCAGGAGCTTACCTGCAAGGGGATGAGTCTGGAATGTGACTCCCAATTATTGAAGTGATGGCCTTTCCCCAATAGCAGTCAGCACAGGTTAAGAACATTTTTGTGGCAGACTGCCTGGCACCAAACTCAAGTTCCACCCCTTACTGGCCGTGTGAACTTGGAGAAGCCACTCAGCCTCTCTGTGACTCGGTTTTCTCATCTGGTATATGGGTATGGTGGATCTCCACTTAATAGGCTTGTTATAAGGATTAAATAAGATATTACTCTTCAAATGCTTAGGGCTGCATGGGATAGAGAGTGCATGCTCAAAAACATTGCCTTAGCCAAGTGTGGTGGTGCACGCCTATAATCCCAGGACTGGGGAGGCTGAGACAGAAAGATCACAGGTTTGAGACCAGCCTCAGTAACTTAGCGAGGCCCTCAGCAACCTAGTGAAACCCTGTTTCAAAATAAAAAAATAAATTAAAAAGGGCTGGGGGTATAGCTCAGAGGTAGAATGTCCCTGAGTTCAATACCCAGTACCAAAAAAATTATTTTATTGTACAATTCCATTTCTATGAAATGCCCAGAATGGACAAATCTTTAGAGATAGATTGAACATGAGTGATTATTATGGTTTGAATAGAGGATGTCCCCTGAAAAAGCTCATGTATTGGCAATGCAAAAATGTTCAGAGGTAAAAATAATTAAACCAGGGCTCTAATCTTACTGAATAAATCCACTGAATGACTGATGATTTACTGGGTGGTAACTTAGGCAAGTGAGACCTGGCTGGAGGAGGTAGGCCACTGGGGAGATGTCCTTGGGGACTATGCCTTGGAGTCAGCTAACTATGGACTATACCTTTGAAACCATGAACCCAAATAAACTTTTCTTTCTCTCTGTTGTTCAAGTCATGTATTTTGGTCACAGCAACAACAACAACAAAAAATAGCTGACTAAAACAGTGCTTGACAGAGGTTGTGCGAGGGGAGAATGAAGAGTAACTGCTAATGGGTACGTTGTTTTACGTTGGGGCAATAAAAATGTTCTAATGTTGAATGGCTGCACAATTCTGTAAGTTTACCATACTAAAACCCATTGAATTGTGTCAACGGGTAAAATGTATGGTATGTGAATTATTTATCAATAACAATTCTATTAAAAATAAAAAATAAATGTGTGCTTTGATTGAGTTTAGTAGAGGAACCACATCATAGTTTGTATCTGAGTTTGGCGTTTGGTAGGTACTCAACAGTGTGGAACTGCAATATACTGTATTTTATTTCTAAGAAGCTTTTTTTCTTACACATTTTAACTCTTCTGAAATTGGTACATCTCACAATATTGATATGTATATCAATAATGCCATTTTTTCCAAAAAAAAGAGCTGGTATGAAATCGATGGTTTGTCTTGTAATCCACAGCATCCCAGAGTCAAGAACTATGGTAGCAAAAGCATGTATCCAAACAGTTATTGATCATTATCATGTGCCAGATTTCAGAGAACATTATCGTTCACGCCTCCCTCGAGTGAGGGGTCTAGCTTCAAATGCTCATCCATGGGCTTGTTAAACAACATGGTGGCATATATTACTGTTGTTTTCTAGATTCAATCCCTTTGGTATGATACCCAGTAGTGGTATAGCCAGACATATGTTTTCATTAATATGCACAACTTAGGGAGTAGTGGGGACACAAAAGGGACTCTGGATGATAATGGAGAACCCTCAGTGGAGCAAGGGAAGGGGTACAAGGGAAGGGGAAGGACAAGAAAGAAGTGAATCTATGGAATTACTGTCATAAACAATGTGAGCTGGGCGTGGTGGCGCACGCTTGCAATCCCAGTACTTTGGAAGGCGGAGACCGGAGGATCCAGGTTCGCGGCCAGCCTCAGCG
>PVJS01064816.1:0-10136 GCA_004027185.1 Glis glis | reverse complement strand
ACCGCAAAAAAAAAAAAAAAAAAAAATTCTAAGATGTGTAATGTATATGTGTGAATGTAAAATTGGGGGGAAAGATTATTTTTGATAAGAGATAACAAGGTCAATTATTCCAGGCACTTCAGAAAACATATCAGAAGATACTTCGGGAGAAAGAAAGCGCTTTAGAAGCAAAATACCAAGCCATGGAGAGAGCGGCTACATTTGAACATGACAGAGATAAAGTTAAAAGGCAATTCAAGGTAAATTCCTTACGTTTTTACCCGAGAATGACAGAATAAAAGCAGTGTGTTTTCAAAGTTCCCATAATTCTGAAACAAATAGAGGTAAATCATGTAGAATTCATGAAAGTTATAAGACCTAGAGTAGAACATTTTTTACAGCTTTGAGGTGAACATGTATACACTTGGGATCGTTTCAAAGAAAAGACATAGAAATGAACTATTTATTTATTTATTTATTTTTGTGTGTGTGTGTGTGTGTGTAGCACTGGGGATTGAACCCAGGCACATTCTACGCCTGAGCTATACCCCCAGCCCTATTTTATTTTTATTTCAAAACAGGGTCTTACTAGGTTGATAAGTCTCACTACTTGCTGAGGCTGTCCTTGAACCTGTGATCCTCCTGTCTCAGCCTCCCAAGTACTGGGATTACAAGCGTGCGCCACCATGCTCAGTGAAGTAAATGTTTTAATAAAAATTTTTGGGGAAAAACAAGGAAAGTGTTTCCATCTGGTAGAAAGCATTTGGAAATGTTTGGGGATATTGTATGTAGGAAGATATTGCTGGTATTTAGTGGAAGACAGATTTACTATACATTACACAGTACACAGGACAGTCCCACACCACCCGCATCCATACTACTAGAATTCCAGTGGGGAGCCGGGCGTGGTGGCACACGCTTGTAATCTTAGTACTTGGGAGGCTGAGACCAGAGGATCCGGGTTCGCGGCCAGCCTCAGCTACTTAGTGAGGCCCTCCGCAACTTAGTGAGACTTTTGAAACTTAGTGTTTCAAAATAAAGAATAAAAAATAGGGCTGGGGGTGTAGCCTGGAGGTAGAATGCCCTGGGTTCAATCCCCGGTGGGTTCCAGTTGTGAAACAGTACAGGAAAGCTCCTGGGGTATCCAGCCTACAAAAGAGGAGATGAGCCGGGCATGGTGGCATACTCCTATAATCCCAGTACTTGGGAGGCTGAGACAGGAGGAGGATCTCATGTTCGCAGCCAGCCTTGGCAACTTAGAGAGACTCTCAGCAACCTAGTGAGACCCTGTTTCAAAATAAAAAAATATAAATAAAAAGGGCTGGGGATGTAGCTTAGAGGTAGAACGCCCCTGGGTTCAATCCCCAGTATCACACCAAAAAAAAAGGAAATGGAAGACCAAGTGAATATTGATTTATAAATGAAAGATTTTTTCCTCTTAAAAGTTGATGATAAGCAGGGTGTGGTGGTGCACGCCTGTAATCCCAGTACTTGGGAGGCTGAGACAGGAAGATCGCAGGTTCAAGGACAGCCTCTGTAAGTAGTGAGACTCTTATCAACCTAGTGAGACCCTGTTTCCAAATAAGAAATAAAATCAGGCTGGGAATGTAGCTCGAAGGTAGAATGTCTCTGGGTTCAATTCACAGTCCCACCAAAAAAAAAAAGTTGATGATATAACCTTTTATGAAAAAGATTTCAAAAATAAAATTCTTCTTTTTAAAGATTTTTAGAGAGACCAAAGAAAATGAAATTCAAGATTTATTGAGGGCCAAGCGCGAGCTGGAGAGCAAACTTCAGCGGCTACAGGCTCAGGGGATCCAAGTGTTTGATCCTGGGGAGTCTGATTCCGACGACAACTGTACAGATGTGACTGGTAAATTCATTTCCTGCTCGGACTATGTTGAGTTTTCAGGATAGCTATCTGTAACATCGTAGAGCCAACTCTGAATCCTGCTGCATTTCTTTTACTCCTCCGTATTAGAGAGGCTAGCGCGTGGACTGCTGTTACTAAGAGAGTTGCACTTTCTCTCTTTCTCTCCCCGCTGACAGGGAACCACCTCCCCTTGAAGTATATGAAGTCAGGGGCTGAGGTTCTTCCTGTCATGTTGCTCTGCTAACCCTAACCCATAGCTTTCTCTCTCTGGTGTAAGACAGCTGCTCCGGGTCCCACCACCACATCTGCATTTTAGCAAAAGGGACGATGGAAGGGGACCAAGCACTGCTTTCCTTGAAGGCCCAATCTGAAAGTGATCTCACTTGTGCTCAAATCCCATTGGTTAGAACTATACCGATGAAGCTAGAAAGTCTAATCGATAGTCAGGGAGCCATATATTCAACTAAAGGGTGAGGTCACTAAAGGAAGAAGGTGACACTGGATATTGGAGTTAGTATTTGCTGCAACATCATTTTCCCATAGAAGGATATATTCCTTTCATCTATCTTCTAGAATACCTGCATTCTGTTTCACTGTGTGGTTTCCAATGCAGTTTTGCAAGCTATCCCAAAAGTTTTTGTGTTATAATTAAACAACTTTAGTATATTTTTCTAGCAGTAAAGAGAAGCTTGGAATCACAGAATGAATGGATTCACTGTATTTCAAGAAAATATTAGTGAAGTGTGCCTAATACTGAAAAAAGGAAAAGATTTTATTTTAATTGCAGAGGAAAAACATAGTCTCTCATTTATCAGAGACTATATTTATATTCTTACAAATGGATGCATTTGGGAGTAAAATACAATAACTGACAATTCCTTTTAAATTTTCATTTCAGTCCCATGGAATCTGATCTGCATCCTGGGCCTTTTATTACTAACTTTTAAGAAAAATATCATGTGATTCTGACTGGCCACGAGTAACTGAGAAAATGCCTTTGTACTTTCTCTTTAGGTTTAGTTTTCGTTTCACTATTGGCATGTGCAAATCCACAGTGTTTCAAAACTATTGTAATTGTCTCGGCAAGTTAACAAAACAACCCAATATTCACTTCTAGGTCTGTCTTCTTCATATTTTGGGTTAAATCTGAAGAAGGACCGCTTGACCCATTTGAGATTCAAAAAGCTACCAATTGTAAGCTCAGCTTAGCCAGAGATTTAACCCAAACAAAAGTTCACTTACAGTTAGTCAAGGATGCCTTGTGGATATTCTGGGAAAATATGACTTATTAGAAAATCATCCACATAGATGGGCGTGGTGGAGCATGCTTGTAATCCCAGTACTTGGGAGGCCAAGACAGGAGGATCACAGGTTCACGGCCAGCCTCAGCTACTTAGTGAGCCCCTCCGCAACTGAGTGAGACCCTGTTTCAAAATAAAGAATAAAAAATAGGGCTGGGGGTGTAGCTCAGAGGTAAAATGCCCCTGGGTTCAATCCCCAGGACCACAAAAAAAAAAAAGAAAATCATCCATATGTTCACAAGTAGCCATTGATTCAGACATTAACTTCATTGTTCTCAGAGATTAGAGCATACATCTTCATAAATTCCAAACATTAATTCTTAGTGCCCAGTAACAGTCTGCCTTCAAAGTTATTTTCTTCAGATTTTAATTAATATCTAAGATATACAGTTAGAAATGGTTTATATTTTTGTGGTTTTTTTTAACTTCCCTCTAAACATGATTCCTTTGCTTACTATATACTTCTTTTCTTCTTTCCTTTTTTAATCCCCTCTTTGAATTTGAGATGATAAGCAGAATTATGTTAACCAGAACCTAAGAACTTGGCCAAAAGTTGGTAGCAAAGTACTTTGAAAATAATTATTTGAGAGCCAGGCATATCGGCACACACTTGTAATCCCAGTGCTTGAGAGGCTGAGACCAGAGGATCCGGGTTCGCGGCCAGCCTCAGCGACTTAGTGAGGCCCTCCAGTTTCAAAATAAAGAATAAAAAATAGGGCTGAGGGTGTAGCTCGGAGGTAAAAATGCCCCTGGGTTCAATCCCCAGTACTGCAAAAAAAAAACATTATTTGAATATTTATTGTACTTATAATTTCCTAGTGGAAATTATTTTTGAAATTAGAAAACACGTTCAATGTATGTGGTGATATTTTGAACAAGTCAATAACTTGGTTTGCACAAGATAAAAACGTCTTTCTGTCGCAGCTGCCGGAACCCAGTGTGAATACTGGACTGGCGGAGCACTGGGAAGTGAGCCTTCCCTAGGGAGTCTAATCCAGCTTCAGCAGTCCTTCAGGGGCCCGGAGTTTGCCCACAGTTCCATAGACGTGGAAGGACCCTTTGCCAACGTCAACAGAGGTAACTTACGCATGCGGCTTCCCAGTCCCTTGCCTGGTGGTGTTCTGTCACCTCCCACTAGGAGAGCTGCCATCTACGGAACATGAAGTCTGTGTTCTGGGGACCGTCCATTGACGAGCCATCAGCATTGACACTGTCAATGTGTGACCAGGGGTGAGGAGGTTACATGATTCTTGCTGGCATTAGGTGTTCGGGTTCCAGAAATGAGGCTTTTTGTGTGAATGCTCCGGAGCTTCCTCTGAGCAGCAGGAGTCTGATGTAGACGAAGCGAGAAAGAGTAGGCTTTACGGGTGTGGTGGCGCACGCTTGTAATCCCAGTGCTTGGGAGGCTGAGACAGGAGGGAAGCAGGTTCGAGGACAGCCTCGGCTACTTAGTGAGGCCCTCCGCAACTTAGTGAGACCCTATTTCAAAATAAAGAATAAAATAGGGCTGGGGGTGTAGCCCGGAGATAGAATGCCCCTGGGTTCAATCCCCAGTACCCCCAAAAAAGAGTAGTCTTCATCTTTCCATCTGCCTCCTTGATGGTATTGAAGGTTAGAGCATGTTACAGAGCAAAATACAGAAAGACCTGTTAGGTCATGTGGGAAGTATTCTTAGCAAAAGAATATACTCATTATTTTCATATAATCTAATGTCCAAATATTTATAGATCTGTTTAGAATTTCAGTATCAGTATAGACCTCAGAAGGCATTAAGTAGCTCTACACTTTTTTCTTTAAACTGTAAAATTATTTCTCTATAGCCAGGCGTGGTGGCACACGCTTGTAATCCCAGTACTTGGGAGGCTGAGACAGGAGGATCTGGGTTAGTGGCCAGCCTCAGCTACTTAGTGAGGCCCTCTGCAACTTAGTGAGACACTGTTTCAAAATAAAGAACAAAAAATGGGATTGGGGGTATAGTTCAGAGGTAGAATGCCCCTGGGTTCCATCTCCAGTACCGCAAAAAAAAAAAAAATTACTTCTCTATTAGCAAAATGAGAATCATTTTTAAATTGTGCTCTTTGAGTTAGCCAAATGTGCCTTAAAATCTTCCTCCTCGCTAAGTAGCACAAGGCTGCCTTTCATTTTATATCACTCCTAAACTTTCTTTTTGACTCAGTAAAGTTCAAGAGTAAGAAAGCAAAGCGTTAGGTCGTCTCGGGAATGCAGGCTCCCCACTAGTCGCAGAGTGAGTGAACAGCTCATGTAAAATAGCTACGTGACATTCGAGTGCCACCATTGGTACCCAGGGAAGACCACGGGTGACAGTCATTGCTTCAAGTCCCAGGATAGACTCGGAGGTTAGAGAAGCAAGTGCCTTTTGTGATATTCTAGAAGCTGTGTCAGCATTCGCAGGTGAGCTTGGAATCCGTTGCACATGCCTGGTATGTGCTCTTTCATGACCTTACGGAAATTCTGTTTCCAGACGACTGGGACGCCGCCGTGGCCAGTTTATTACAGGTCACCCCCTTGTTTTCACATTCTCTGTGGAGTAACACCGTGAGATGTTACCTCATGCACACAGACGAAACCCAGCCCGAAATGGACCTTTTCCTGAAGGTATGGATGTTTACAAATTCTGCAATCACTGCTTTAAAACCCAACTTAATAACCTAGTCAGGGTACTATTGAATCCAAACCAAGTACTTCGCTACCTACTAGATTATGCATCTTGAAGAACAGGAGGCATCTTGGGCTTTTCTTTCTTTTTTTCCCAACAATATTATAAAGTTTGTAAAGCACTTTCATATACATACATCTTGGGTTTTTCTTTTTTTTTTTTTTTGCGGTACCGGGGATTGAACCCAGGGGCGATCTACCTCTGTGCCCCCGGCCCTATTTTTTATACTTTATTTTGAAACTGGGTCTCACGAAGTTGCGGAGGGCCTCACTAAGTAGAAAGAGAGACAGAGAGAGAGAGAGAGAGAGAGAGAGCGAGCTGAGGCTGGCCGCGAACCCAGATCCTCCGGTCTCCGCCTCCCAAAGTACTGGGATTACAAGCATGCGCCACCACGCCCGGCTTTGGCCTTTTCTTAATCAAAAATCTTGTTCAGGATTATAATATGTGCAAAAGAAGATAGATGGTGAATTAAGGTTTTTGTTTTTGTTTTTGTTTTTGTGATACTGGGGATTGAACCCAGGGGCATTCTACCTCTGATCTATACCCCCAGCCCTATTTTATTTTTATTTTTATTGTTTATTTTGAAACAGGGTCTCACTGAGTTGCAGAGGGCCTCGCTAAGTTCCTGAGACAGGCTGCGAACCTGCGATCCTCCTGTCTCAGCCTCCTAAGTATTGGGATTACAAGCGTGCGCCACCACGCCCGGCTAGGTTATAAGAAAATTTAATCCTTGTCATGGCTTTTAAGTTTTCAGGGCAGCCCTTCGAGATATTCTAAGGTAGGGGTCAGGGAGCATAAAAACAGCCTGTCACCTATTTTCATATGTTCCAGAGCTAAGATTGGTTTTCACATTTTAAATTACTAAAAAACCTAAGAAGACTTATTTCATGGCATGTGAAAATAATATAAAATCCAAATTTTAGTGTCTGTAAATAAAGTTTTATTGGAATGTACTAGGTTCACCCATACACACACACATACACACACACACACACACACACACACACACACACACATATATATGTGTCATGTATGGCTGCACTACAAGGACATTACACTATAGAAGCAAACTAGACTGCAAAGATCCCTGCTACAATAGCCAAGTTGTTAAGCTACTATTATTTTTGTTTTAGAGAGAAATTTACCTTTTCTCTTTAATGTTTCCTTTAAAATGTGGCTTATTACTTAAAAAAACAAAACTTTATTTTTTGGTGGTACTGGGGATGTAACCCAGGGGTATTCTAACTCTGAGCTACACTCCCAGCCTTATTTTATTTTTAAACAGGGTCTTACTGAGTTGCAGAGGGCCTCGCTAAGTTGCTGAGGCTGGCCTCAAACCTGTGATCCTCCTGTCTCAGCCTCCCAAGTACTGGGATTACAGACATGTGCCACCACACCTGGCTATTACTTTTAAAATTTTATATTCAAAAATACGCAACATAACCTGTTCCAAAGCATGCTTTTTAAAGTGTTATGAATCTTACTACATCGTATGTTAAAATACATTATGCTTTTATATATTTTAATCTGTTTTTAGGACTATGCACCCAAACTTAAAAGAATGTGCGAGACAATGGGATATTTTTTCCATGCTGTTTATTTTCCAGTAGATACTGAAAATCAATACCTCACTGTGAGAAAATGGGAAATAGAGAAGAGTTCTTTAGTTGTCTTATTCATTCATTCTACTTTACCAAGGTAAGCTGGGAAAATCTTAATTTCCTGTAGACATTCACTTTAAATAGAATTGAGATTGCCAAATGAACTTCAAAGATAAGTTGTGATTGCATTCTTATAATCAAAGACAATATGTGAAATTTAATACGTTCTATAACTATTTCACCCTGAAATAAATACAGAACTAAAAGATTCAGACTGTTAGACTTGTTTACTAGGTCATATGAACAGCATCATTAATGGAAGATCATTTTAATCAGGAACTAGCAAACTGATCCAAGAGCCCAATCCAGCCAGGTGTCTGCTTTTGTAAATAAAGTTTTATGGGAACACAGCCATGTTCATTCACTGCTGAGTTTTCTGTGGCTGCTTTCGTACCGCCGCAGCGAAGCTGAGTAGTGTAGGTGTCGAATCAGAATGTAAATGCGGTGAGAAGCTCGCTACTTAAGCCCCCAAAGTGAACAATTTTCTTATAATATGAATATAATCATGCTAATGAAGTTCATCTGCAAATAAGGCTTTTTTAACCAACTAGATATATATAGATAAAAGACAAAATAGGCTGAGAGGTTGATTTTTCTTCCTAAATTTGTTGTTTGATTGGATTGAACTCTTCCAGAGCATTTCTCTTGTTTGATTGCAGGCCAACTCTGGCTTTAACCGTGTACAGAAGTATGTGGGCCTTAAATTTCGCTAGAGTTTCCCTGCAGTATAATCCATCATTGGTCCTAAGACTCTGCCTGGCAGCCAGGCGGGGAAGGGAACTAGCTGGTCAATAGCCTTCACTCAGAATGTGTTTAAGAAGTCCTGAATGCCTTCAGTGGGTTTCATTACTGTCCACCTCCTGCCTTTTCTTTCCCTGTTTTTATATTTATTAAGAATTGTCAGCCGGGCATGGTAGCGCATACCTGCAATCCCAGTTCTTGGAAGGCTGAGACAGGAGGATCACAGGTTCGAGGCCAGTGTCAGCAACTTAGTGAGGCTCTCAGTAACTTAGCAAGACCTTATTTCCAAAAAAAAAATAATGATAATAAAATAGGGCTGGGGGTATAGTTCAAAGATAGAATGCCCCTGGGTTCAATCCCTAGTACCACACACAAAAATAAAATAGAGCTGGGGGTATAGCCCAGAGATAGAATGACCCTGGGTTCAACCCCCAGTACCAAAAAAAAAAAAAGGAAAGAAAGAAAACGAAAATATACATTTGTAAATGGAATTTTGTTTTCCACTGATTTGCAAAATCTCATGAGTATGGTCCATAATTTTAGCCATGTTAATAGTATTTTTTGAGAATTTTGTTAGGTTTAAAAAAATCAAGATTATTTAAGCTTTATAATTTAATGCTTACTCTCATCATTAGATAAGAAACACATTGTATTTTTTTGGGTGGGAGTCCTGAGCTACCCCCCCCAGCCCTTTTTTATTTTTTATTTTGAAATGGGGTCTCGCTAAGTTGCTGAGAGTCTCACTACATTGCCGAGGCCAGCCTCAAACCTGCCATCCTCCTGCCTCAGCCCCCCAAGTACTGGGATTACAGGCTTGTGCCGCCACGCCTGGCGGGAACATGTGGTATTTTAGGGCTGGTCTAGAGCAGAGTTTACTTACAGAAGTATGGCGTGCGTCCGTTTTTGGCGAGCCTCACTTGCCCTGCGGCTGGCCTTTCCTGGCCACATGTCATCGTAGTAAGATCCCACGGGTGGCACGTAGGTTGGTTGACTGCTTGCGGCCACAGCACAGCATAGCACAAGAAATGCCGATTTCCAATCTAGCCTTTTATTGGAAGACTGCGAAGAAGCTTTCCTGAAAAACCCCGAGGGGAAACCACGATTGATATATCATCGTGTGGAGGAGGGGAAGGTCAGTTCCCACTCTGTCCAGCAACTGATCGATCAAGTCTCTAACCTAAACAAGACCAACAAAGCCAAGGTAAAATCTGTCGGGGGGTGTGAGGGGGAAATGAGGATTGAACCCAGGGGCATTTGACCTCCGAGCTACACCCCAGCCCTATTTTATTTTTGGTTTTGAAACAGGGTCTCACTAGGTTGCTGAGAGTCTCGCTAAGTTGCTGTGGTGGGCCTCCAGCCTGTGATCCTCCTGTCTCAGCCTCCCAAGTACTGGGGTTACAGGCTTGTGCCACCACGCCAGCAGGGGATTTTTTAAGAACGTGCTGGGCAGAGCACAGGCCCCGAGGTGGGTGGGTGTGAGCCTGCAGGCTGTGCAGAGGGACGGGCTGAGGGAGAAGCAGGGGAGGGGGCATCAGCCATCAGCTGAGGGACCCTGGAGGCTGTTTGGGGGCCGTGGCTTTTCCTGGGAGTGGGATGGGGAGCATCGGAAGGCTTTGAGCAGAACGACAGGGCGGGCAGAATCCCCGACAGTGGCCTCTTTGGCGGCCGTGTGGCCGATGGACAGCACTCTGGCGGGCAGTGGGGGCGTCTGGGCACTGTGACCGCCGTGCCGCTGCAAGGCTGAGACCGGCGGTGGGAGGGGGTGGTGAAATAGAGAGGGCAAGCAAGTGCACCCTCGTCGCATCGCACCACACCACCGTCCACGCTGAACCCCTGCTGTGACGCTGGACGAGTGGCTTAACTTGTCTCGGACACCTCCTCCTCCTCCTCCTCCTCCTCCTCCT
>PVJS01064815.1:0-10135 GCA_004027185.1 Glis glis | reverse complement strand
GGAGGGCCTCACTAAGTAGTTGAGGCTGGCCACGAACCCGGATCCTCTGGTCTCCGCCTCCCAGTACCGGTTTAAGAATAACATTTTATTTTTATTTTTTATTTTTTAATTTTTTTTTTTGCGGTACCGGGGATTGAACCCAGGGGCATTCTACCTCCAAGCTACACCCCCTGCCCTATTTTTTATACTTTATTTTGAAACCGGGTCTCACAAAATTGCGGAGGGCCTCACTAAGTAGCTGAGGCTGGCCGTGAAACTGCAATCCTCCTGTCTCAGCCTCCCAAGTACTGGGATTACAAGCACGTGCCACCACGCCCGGCAAGAATAACATTTTAAATGGGGATACCTTGGGCCCCTTGAGGGCTTCCCTGAAAGGATAAGATGGGAGACCTGACTGCATCTTAGTCCTCAGTGTCTTTTTATTGGGAGCACCTGGCCTCCTGGGAGTGATTCTGGTGTTTAAAGATACAGATTTCAAGCTGGATATGGAGATGCATGCCTGTGATCTCATTACTTGGGGGGCTGAGACAGGAGGATTGCAGGTTCTCGGCCAGCCTCAGCAACTCAGTGAGGACCTCAGCAACTTAGTGAGACCCTGTTTCAAAATAAAGAATAAAATAGGTTTGGGGGTGTAGCTCGGAGGTAGAATGCCCCTGGGTTCAATCCCCAGTACTACATTATATGTATGTATATGTGCATGCTTCACAGAACAGGGAATGTCCCAGACGGTTGGGATTCTGGAAGGGGGCCAGGGAGAAGGACAAGCAAGCAGGCATACCCACCCACTACAAGGATTACCTCTTTTTTTTTTTTTTTTTGGCGGTACCGGGGATTGAACCCAGGGGCATTGAACCCAGGGGCATTCTACCTCCGGGCTACATCCCCAGCCCTATTTTGTATTCTTTATTTTGAAACAGGGTCTCACTAAGTAGCTGAGGCTGGCCGGGAACCCAGATCCTCCGGTCTCAGCCTCCCAAATACTGGGATTACAAGCGTGCTCCACCAAACCCAGCTAAGGGTTATTACCTCTTATCAAAACTGTAGGAACAGAGCTCAAATCCCCAGCTCTATGGCTAACCGACCCAGTGGCTTTGGCCAAATCTCTAACCTGTCTAGGCTTCACATCACACCGTGTGCCCACCCATTTTATAGGTCACCCTGAGGTTTAACTAACAAATGTAATGTGCCCAAAGGTAGACGCTCAGTAACATTTCCTGTTACCCCACCGCACACCGCCCTCCCTCCTGGGAACCCTGCATCAATGAATTCCATCCACGGAGGAAACGAAGAGGTGACAGGGTGAGGAAGGCTTCCAGGGGAGGCAGCGTGGCTAACATTCTATCTGCAGGCATCCTCTAACGTGGCCCCAGGCTAGCACCCAGGGATGCTTCCAGCTGCTGCAGGCTGACTAAAAGAAGAGCCAGGTCATAAGCCTCCTACAGACATTTAGGAAGTGGTTCCTGGGGGCTTCTACAGGTTTGCTTTCCCCTCACATCCCCTTTGGACCGCCCTGTCATTACACCCTTCCATCCAGATGGCATTTAGCCGGGTCCGGGTTTGTGTTCTTCTTGAGTGCCTGCTCCTGGAGGGAAAATGCGCCTGCTGCCCTCAGGATGCTAAGCCCAGAGGTTTGTGTCCCAGAGCCCGAGGCAGGAAGGTTCGCTGACTGAATGCCCGACGCATGGGTCCCAGATAATGAAGGAGGAGCCCCGCTTCTTCCCGCAGCCCCAGCACTTTAACTGTAGCGCTGGCTCCATCCGGTGCAGAGCGACCCCGGAGATGCGATCTCAACTTCTGCACACAGTAGGCACTCCTTCCGTGGTCCATCTAACCCAGACCTGTAATCCGTAAAAGCCACCCCAGCAGACAGGCTCAGGCCGCCGCCCAGGGCAGTCTCACGTCTCGGTCACGGATGCCGACAGCCCCGGACTGTGGGAACTCGCCGCCCCCGGGCGCCGGAGAAGACCCGGCCAGCCCCACTCCGCCCTCGGCTCCGCCCCCTCCGGCCCGACCGCTCCGAGTCGCCCCTAGCAACAGCAGCCGAGAGGCCGCCTCGGGCCGCGCTGATTGGCGGGACTACGGGAGCGGCGATGTCGTCACTTCCGGCGGCCGGAGGCGGCGGAGGAAACCGAGGGGCGGCCATCTTGGGTCCGTGCGGCTCCGAGGTGCCAGGGAGCGGCGGCGGCGGCGGGCAGGGCGGCGGCTAGGCGCGAAGCGAGCCGGAGCAGGGGGAGCAGCCGGGCGCGGGCGGCTCCTCGCGGCCCCTCCATGGTCGGCGCCCGCAGCCCGCGGCGGCCTGTCTTGTGCTTCAGCTCCTCCACGCCCTCCTGCGCCTCCTGCTCTCCCGGGGCTGCCGGCCGCTGTGTGTGCAGGCCCCAGGGCTGAGCGTCGCGGCGCGACGGGCGGCGGCGGAGGCGAAGGCGCCGGGGACACCGGCCGGCCGGCCGCCGGGCTCCTGGCCGCGGCCGCCGCGGCAGGGGAGGATGAGCCCCGCGGGCCACCGGGGCACGGCCCGGGCCAGCCCCGGGGTCTAGAGCCAGGCCGGGGAGCGCAGCCCTGCCCGCGGCGCGGCGGCGGGGCCGGGGACTCGCGGCGGCTGCGCGCCGGCCGCCCAGGGCTGGGCGCTTTTGTTTTTGCCCTCGCGTTGTGCAGAATCCCAGCGCAGTAAGATGTCCACTAGGACCCCCTTGCCAACGGTGAATGAACGGGACACGGAAAACGTGAGTGGCCGGCGCTGCGGGGTGGCGGAGCTCCGGGGCGGCGGGCCGGGGTCACGGGAGCAGCCCGGTCCCCGCGCCCGCGGGCCACCTGCGCGGGTGATCTCGGGGTCTTGATGAGCGTCGCTGGTCGGCGGGCTGTCCGAGGATGTGTCAGGGCGCCGCTGCGGGCCGTGCTCGTTGGGCCCCAGGTTCAAAACATCTGTCTTGGTGCAGACTAATAGTCGCTTTGGTCGAGTGGACTGTTTTATCTGCCTCGTTCTATCAATTAGACTGGAACTAACTTTAATGACAGTCTCTAAAACTAAGCGCCCACCGAGGGATCTTTGTGGCCCTCTTATTTGCACCAAAACTCTGCTTAGAAGAGTTGTTCTGAGAGAGCTAGCGAGCAGCCTTTATTGAGGAGTAGCTTCGCGTCGGTGAAATCTGGCCTGGAGGGCTTGGCTAAGCGTTTTGAAAGGCAGATGTGTAGTGAAGCTTTGCTCTGCCCTCGCTGCCCAGCTGAGACAACCCTCTGGGGTCTTTCCTCCGTCCTAGAAAGGTTGGCTTAAAAGAGCTCTCAGGTCCCTTCTAGCGCTCACATCCTATGAGTCTATAAAAGGAGTCTTTGATTTTGTTCATGTGGACCTTTCAAAAATGCCAGGAACAGCATTGTTAGGGAGTGACAACTTGTAGTAGAAATTCCATTGAAGAAATGTTTGACTCCAAGTGTTTTCTGAACTCTTCTCCTGTATTGAGTTCAGAAGTGTTACAAGCGAGTTATCTTCTGTAAAACATCTAGCAAATAACTTGTAAAGAGATTTCACTGCCTTTTCATTGTAAGTGTTATGAGGTAATTGCTGGCAAGAAAATGCCATCTCTTAGGAAAAGCTTCCTTGCTGTGGGTGTTTTCATGCTTTCAATAACGTCCTGAGACATTGTGGCCTAGTGGTATCAAATACCTTCATTTTAATCTTCAGAATGCCACTTGGTTGCTGGATAGCTATCCGGTAATTTAATCTGTTTGTGTGAACCTTAGTCTACAGCATCCCTGTAGTATATTAATGTGTAGTATTTAATTCTCTTTAACCTGGTAAGTAGTACAGTGTTATGTGTTCTTCCACCCAAGATGGATTAGAAATTTACATAAAGAGTGAGTAATAGCTGGGAGTGTTGGCACACACCTGTAAATCCCAGTACTTGGGAGGCTGAGCCAGGAGGATCGCAGGTTTAAGACCAGCCTCAGCAATTTAGCAAGATTCTCAGCAACCTAGGGAGAGCCTGTTTCAAAACAACAACAAAAAAGGGCTGGGGGTGTAGCTCAGAGGGAGACTGTCTCTGGGTTCAATCCTTAGTACCACCAAAAAAGGGGTGTGCAATAGAAAATCTTAGACTAGATGAGTCTGACCCTCCCTGCCCACCATGGGGGTCCTGTTATGTTGCCCAGGCTGGTCTGCAACTCCTGGGCTCACTGAATTCTAAGTAGCTGGGACTGCAGGAGTCATACAAGTGGCTTCATGTGACCTTTTTCTTGCAATCTTTTTTCCCCCCTTTTTTTGTGGTACTGGGGATTGAGCTACACCCCCAGCCCTATTTTAGTTTTATTTTGAAACAGGGTCTTGTTAGGTTGATGGGAGTCTCACTAATTGCTGAGACTGTTCTCAAACCTCCAATCCTCCTGTCTCAACCTCCCAAGTACTGGGATTATAGGCCTGTGCCACCACGCATGCCTTTCAGTCCTTTAGAAGAATACTGTTTCTTTTTTTTTTTTTTTTTTTGCGGTACCGGGGATTGAACGCAGGGGCGTTCTACCTCCGCGCTACGCCCCCGGCCCTATTTTTTTATGCTTTATTTTGAAACCGGGTCTCACGAAGTTGCAGAGCGCCTCACCAAGGAGAGAGAGAGCGAGAGAGCGGGCGCTCTGAGGCTGGCCGCGAACCCCGATCCTCCGGTCTCCGCCTCCCAAAGTACTGGGATTACAAGCGTGCACCACCACGCCCGGCCAGAAGAATACTGTTTCTGATCTGATCATTTTCTTGTTCTTTGACTACTCTGAAGAATAGAACAAGCAAAAAAGTGTTATTATTGGCTTTGATTATTGATCTTAATTCAGAGAGTCAAAACCTTACATTGAACCAGAACAGAAGCTCCATACTTTATAAACTGAAGCCAGAAACAAAGCAGGTTTGTGATAGTGAAAGATTTCAATCCGGTCTTCTTTCATTGTATATTTATTTCAGTGAGGGACATTAGGAGGAAAAGTGTGCTATTTTCAGTCAGTAATGCATGGTTTAGGTGGTATTTTGTGATTATCACTGACTTGACTCTCATTCTTCACTTGTTCATTGGTTCTAATTTGAATTATTATTATTATTTTTTGTGGTACTGGGGATTGAACCCACAGGCATTCTACCTCTGAGTTACACCCCCAGCCCTATTTTATTTTTTATTTTGAAACAAGGTCTCATTAAGTTGCAGAGAGCCTCATGAAGTTGCTGAGGCTGGTCTTGAACCAGTGATCCTCCTGTCTCCTCCTCCCAAGTACTGGGATTACAAACGTGTGCCACCACGACGGGCTAAATTTGATTTATTTTTAATTTTTGCATATGTTGTTAGAATTACTAACTTTGCTCTTTAAAAACAACCTAGGGAGCCGGGCGTGGTGGTGCATGCTTGTAATCCCAGTATTTGGGAGGCGGAGACCGGAGGATCCGGGTTCGAGGCCAGCCTCAGCTACTTAGTGAGGCCCTCCGCAACTTCGTGAGACCCTGTTTCAAAATAAAGAATAAAAAATAGGGCTGTGGGTGTAGCTCGGAGGTAGAATGCTCCTGGGTTCAATCCCTGGTGCTGCAAAAAAAAAAAAAAAAAAACAAAAACCTAGGGTATAGAGAATGCTTTTTTTTATTCTTATGTACTGTATTTAAAATTGAAGTTATTGTTTGTTTGTTTTCTTCTGCAATACCTGGGATTAAACCCAGGGGCATTCTACCTCTGAGCAACACCCTCAGCCCTATTTTTTATTCTTTATTCTGAAACAGGGTTTCATTAAGTTGCAGAAATCCCATTAAATTGCTGAGGCTGGCCAGAACCTATCCTCCTGTCTCAGCCTCCCAAGTACTGGGATTACAACCATGCACCACCACACCCGGCAAAATTGAAGTTTTGACAGTGTTAAAATCAGAGATGCATAGCACATCATTGCATTGATTCACCTTGCTGTGTTCCATTTTTAACTCTTGTGTTGGCATGTTCTGGAAGTAGCTGTGTATCTTTCACAGTGTGGTCCCTGTGTCATTGTTTTGCCTCAGGTTCCCATTTGGCATAGAGCACAGTATTTATCATCTATCATTACTGTACAACTAATATTAGACTTCATGCCAGTTGAGTGGTGAGTGTACAAGAATGAATGAGAGCTCTCAGTCTGTTGAGAAGCTCTTTTGTTAGTCAGGTTTATCCACATGTAACATTTACACTTTTAAGTGTACAGTCTGATGAGTTTGACAGATGTACAGTCATGTAATCACCACCACAAACAAGATATAGAATATTACCGTCACCTAGAAAAATCCCTTTACCATCAATCCCCTCTCCCTTTACCAGCTCCTGGAAACTACTGATCTGTTTTCTGTCCCTGTAGTTTTTTGCCTTTTCTTGAGTGTTATGGTATATTTTGTGTCTGTCTTCTTTCACATAGCATGATTCTCTTGTTTTTTTTGTGTGTGTTTTTCATGGTAATGGGGAATTGAACCCAGGGGTGCTCTACCACTGAGCTACATACATCCCCAGCTTTTATTTTTTATTTTGAGATAGGGCCTTACTAAATTGCCCATACTGGCTTCGAAATAAGATCCTCCTGCTTTAGCCTCCTGAATAACTGGAATTACAGGCAGCAACCATTGTGCCTGGCTAGTTTGTTCCCTTCCTTTTCTCTTTCTTTTTTTTTTTTTTTTTTGCGGTACTGGGGATTGAACCCAGGGGCATTCTACCTCTGAGCTACACTCCCAGCCCTATTTTTATTCATTATTTTGAAACAGGGTCTCACTAAGTTGTGGAGGCCTCTCTAAGTAGCTGAGGCTGGCCGCAAACCAGTGATCCTCCCATCTCAGCCTCCCAACTACTGGGATTACAAGTGTGCGCCACCACACCTGGCTCTCTTTTTTTTTTTTTCTTGTGGTACTAGGGATTGAACCCAGGGGTGCTCTACCTCTGAGTTACACACTCTGCCTTACTTTATTTTGAAACAGGGTCTCACTAAATTGCAGAGGGCCTGGCTAAGTTGCTGAGGCTGGCCTTGAACCCGTGGTTCTCCTGTCTCAGCATCCGGAGTACTAGGATTACAGGTAGATGTGCGCCACCATGTCCTGCTTAGTTCGTTCCACTTTTGTATGTGTTTGTGTGGTACTGGGGATGAAACCCGGGGCATTCTACCTCTGAGCTACACCCCAGCCTTATTTTATTTTTATGTGAAACAGGGTCTCACTAAGTTGCAGAGGGCCTTGCTAAGTTGCTGAGGCTGGCGGTGAACCTACAATTCTCCTGTCTCAGCCTCCCAAGTACTGGGATTATAAGCGTGCACCACCACGCCCGGCTTCTTATTATTACTAAATAGCACTAAATAGCATTTCATTGTTTGGGTATACCACAGTTTTTTTTATCCATTCACCAGTTGATAGACATTAGTGACTCTTAGAAATAAAACCTTTTCTGTTTTGTAAAAAGACATTCCATTTTGCTTCTCCTAGGATTCTCATTTAAATTTTAAATACTTGTATACATATGTGATAAGAATGTTGCTTATTAGATTAAGAATTATATATAAAGCGGGGCATGGTGGCGCATAACTGTACACAGGATTGCAGGTTTCAGGACAGCCTCAGCAAAATAGGGAGACTCTCAATAATAAAATAATAAAAGGAATGTAGCTTGGAGGTAGAATGCCCCTGGCTTCAATCCCTAGTACTGCCAAGAAAAAAAGATAGTAACAAGTAGGTAATTTGCAACAAGAACATTATCTTCATCCTTGTACACTACTGTTTTACTTGTTTGATTTCTAAATGTTACTAGCCACCTGTAGTGGGTGGGTATATAAAAGTTCACTATTAATCTCATCGTTTTATAGTTCAGTGTTGACCTAGTAAGGGTTCTGAGGCTCAGAGAGGCGGCAGGAGCTGCTCAAGACCATGGGATGTTTGGTAGTGAACCCTCTCTCCATCTACCAGATCTATGACTCAGTCTCTCCTGCTTTTTTGCTGTACCTGGCTGTTTTCTTAAGAGTTTATGTACTAATTATTTAACAGGGGGATGTAGTTGCACTAATACCCAGAGTATAAGTAAAAATAATTTTTTTGTGTGTGGTACCGGGAATTGAACCCAGGGGCATTCTACCTCCGAGCTATACCCACAGCCCTATTTTTAATTTTTATTTTGAAACAGATTTTCACTAGGTTGATGAGAGTCTCACTACTTGCTGAGACTGTGATTGAACCTGTGATGCTCCTGTCTCAGCTTCCCAGGTACTTGGATTACAGGCTTGTGCCACCATGCCTGGCTAAAACTTTTTTTTTTTTGCAGTACTGGGGATTGAACCCAGGGGCATTCTACCTCTGGGCTACACCACCAACCCTATTTTTTATTCTTTTTTTTTTTTCCTTTTGCGGTACCGGGGATTGAACCCAGGAGCGTTCTACCTCCGCGCTACACCCCCGGCCCTATTTTTTTATACTTTATTTTTGAAACAGGGTCTCACGAAGTTGCGGAGGGCCTCACTAAGTAGAGAGAGAGAGAGAGAGAGAGAGATGAGGCTGGCCGCGAACCCGGATCCTCCGGTCTCTGCCTCCCAAAGTACTGAGATTACAAGCGAGCGCCACCACACCCGGCCTTATTCTTTATTTTGAAACAGGGTCTCACTAAGTTGCGGAAGGCCTAAGTAGCTGAGGCTGGCCGTGAACCTGGATCCTCTGGTCTCAGCCTCCCAAGTACTGGTATTACAAGCGTGCGCCAGCATGCCCGGCTTTAAAACTTTGTATTTTAAGTATTTTTTGAGCCAGGTGTGGTGGTGGTGCACACTTGTAATTCCAGTACTTGGGAGGCTGAGACAGGAGGACCACAGGTTCGTGGCCAGCCTCAGCTACTTAGGCCCTCCGCAATTTAGTGAGACCCTGTTTCAAAATAAAGATTAAAAAATAGGGCTGGGGGTGTAGCTTGGAGGTAGAATGCCCCTGGGTTCAATCCCCAGTACCAAAACAAAAAAAAAAAGTATTGTTTAGAGCTGGGTGTGGTGGCACATGCTTTTAATCCCAGTACTTGGGAGGCTGAGACTGGAGGATCGCAGGTTCAAGGCCAGCCTCAGCAACTTAGTGAGGCCCTCTGCACTTTAGTAGACCCTGTTTCAATAATAAAAAATAAAATAGGGCTGGGAGTTTAGCTCAGAAGTAGAATGCCCCAGGGTTCAATCCCAGCACCAAAAAGAAAAAAGTATTGTTTGGAAAATTTCAAATAAATAAGTAGAAAGGTGTATCCTAAACTGGGGGCGATCTTTTCCTCCTGTGGACATTTTTTTTTTTCTGGTACTGGGGGTTGAGCCTAGGGGCACTCTACCTCCAGGCTATACATACAGCCCTTTTTTATTTTTTGTTTTGAAACAGGGTCTCAATAGGTTTCTGAGACACTGCTGAGGCTGCCTTTGAACCTGCGATGTTCCTGTCTCAGCCTCCTAAATACTGGGATTATAGGCATGCACCACCACACCTAGCCCAATGGATATATATATTTTTTCCAGTACTGGGAATTGAACCCAGGGGCATTAAACCTCCAAGCTATACCCCAGCCCTATTTTTATTCTTTATTTTGAAACAGCGTCTCACTAAGTTGTGGAGGGCCTCACTAAGTAGCTAAGGCTGGCTGTGAACCTGTGGTCCTCCTGTCTCAGCCTCCCGAGTACTGGGATTACAAGCATCCCAGTGGATATTTGACAGTCTACAGACGTATATTTTTCACGTGAACCCAGGGCCCCACACATGCTAAACATGTGCTCTACCACTGAGCTACACCCTCAGCCCTTATATTTTCCTTCTCTTTGCTCTGCTCTGCTCTTCGTGTGTGTGTGTGTGTGTGTGTGTGTGTGTGTGTGTGTGGTATTGGGGATTGAACTCAGGGGCACTCTGTGATTCACCTACATCCCCAGCCCTTTTTATTTATAAATAAAAATATTTGAGACAGGATCTCGCTAAGTTGCAGAGAATGGTCTCAAACTTTCTTTTTTTTTTTTTTTTTGCGGTACTGGGGATTGAACCCAGGGGCATCCTACCTCCAAGCTACACCCCCGGCCTTATTTTTTATCCTTTATTTATTTATTTTTTGTAGTACCGGGGATTGAACGCAGGGGCGTTCTACCTCCGTGCTACGCCCCCGGCCCTATTTTTTATGCTTTTTTTTGAAAC
>PVJS01064814.1:0-10135 GCA_004027185.1 Glis glis | reverse complement strand
ACTTAGTGAGGCCCTCCACAACTGAGTGAGACCCTGTTTCAAAAATAAAGAATAAAAAATAGGGCTGGGGGTATAGCTTGGAAGTGGAATGCCCCTAGGTTCAATCCCCAGTACCGCAAAAAAAAAAAAGAATAAAAAGTAGGGCTGGGGGTGTAGCTCAGAGGTAGAATGCCCCTAGATTCAATTCCCAGTACCACACACACACACACACACACACACACACACACACACAAATCGGGTTAGGGGTTTAGCTTAGAGGTAGAATGCCTCTGGGTTCAATCCCCAGTACCAAAATAAATAAATAAATAATAAACATGGCTGCATGGTCGCCCCCTTCAATGTGGTCACCTCTGAATTCCTCTTAAATAGCCTTCAGGTGACCTCCCCTCCATAGACAGCAGCTAGCTTTCCAAATGGTCGTGTATGCACTTCTCACCCACAGACCTACACTGTGAGCCAGCCTCTCCAAGTATGAACAACATTCTCAGCGACCCAGGATTCAGGGTTTAAAAACCCCTCACCCTTCATGCAGGGCATTTTTGGTGGAAGATCATAGAAAGGGGTGTTGGTGGTGGGCAGGGGAGGCAAGGTTAACCTAGGAAAACACCAGGAGCCAGGTGGCTCCTTCGCAGCATCATTGCACCTTTGTGCCAGCAGAGGGCAGCTGTAGCACCTCTGGGCCAGTGTTGGATCCCTTTACCAGTGGGTCAAATACAGCAGAAAAATACCTAACATTGAGTTCTCCAGGCCCAAAGCTGAGCACGCACAGGAGATATGCCCCAACGTCTGAGCTCACACACTGGTGTATACAATCTTAGGCAGAGACAGTCAAAAACAGAAAAGGAAGCTTTTCATCTAAGCATATATGCAAATTGATGATGCCATTTTAATTCATTACTTAAGTATATTTTATAGTAAGTTGAACAAAAAAAATTGGCATCGGAAAGGATATGAACACTCACATGCTGCACAAATTGGTAAAACCTTAATGAGGGCATTTGGTATAATACCAAAAAAACTTAAAAACATGCATCCCTTTGGCTCAACTATTTGGTTTCTAAGAATTTATTCTAAGAAAATAATCACAAATGTGTGATAAAGATTTACCTACAAAGCTGTTTAATTCAGAAAGGTTTATAACAGGGAGAGCTAGAAACACCATCAGGAAAAAGTCAAAATAAAATCTAAAGCCAGGCATGGTGGCGCATGCTTGTAATCCCAGTACTTGGGAGGCGGAGTCCGGAGGATCCGGGTTCGAGGCCAGCCTCAGCTACTTAGTGAGGCCCTCTGCAACTTCATGAGACCCGGTTTCAAAATAAAGTATAAAAAAATAGGGCCGGGGGTGTAGCTCGGAGGTAAAACGCCCCTAGGTTCAATCCCCGGTACCGCCAAAAAAAATTAATAAAATAAAATAAAATCTAAAATTTATACCCATAGGAAGCATTAGTGGCAGCCACTTTGTGACAGTGAGGAAGGACACAGAGTAACACTAGGAAATGTCCACAGCACAGTGAGAAATGGTTCCAGAACAGTAAATGTTCTGTGCTTCAGCTTCTGCTTCTAAAAAAGTATGCATAATGAGCTGGGTGCAGTGGGATATGCCTGCACTCCCAGGCTACCTGGGAGGCTAAGGCAGGAGGATTACAAATTCAAGGCCAGCCTGGAAGACACAGCAAGACCCTTTTTATTTATTTATTTATTTATTGCGGTACCGGGGATTGAACGCAGGGGCGTTCTACCTCTGCGCTATACCCCCGGCCCTATTTTTTATACTTCATTTTGAGACCGGGTCTCACGAAGTTGCGGAGGGTCTCGCTAAGTAGAGAGAGAGAGAGAGACAGAGACAGAGAGAGAGAGACAGAGAGAGAGACAGGGAGAGAGAGAGAGAAAGAGAGAGAGCGTGCGCGAGCTGAGGCTGGCCGCAAACCCAGATCCTCCGGTCTCCGCCTCCCAAAGTACTGGGATTACAAGCGTTCGCCACCACGCCCGGCAGCAAGTCCCTTTTTAAACAACGAAAACAGAAAGCCTGCAAAAAGTATGCATAATTATATACACATTAAAAGCTGGGAAGAATTTATACCAAAACATTAACAGTAGTTATATCTGATTGGCAATTACCAACTAGTTTTTGGCTTCTATTTTCCAAATTTTCTACAATGAGAACTTACTGCTATAGTAATAAGAATAATACAATCAAAGTTGGTGATAAGGAAAGACCATGGGATTCTAGGGAGCAGTCACAGAAAAGTAGGAAGAGCTCGGAGAACCAAGTGAGGGGGGTTGGTGGCTGTGAACCAGGAAGCCCAAAGCCTGCAGCTCTAGGATTTCAGCCACTGGCAGCTCTGGGCGGCTTTGTCCAGGGCCAGGGCAGGCTCTGCTGGTTTCAGCAGCACAAGCATCTAGTGGCAACGACTTAAGGCTCCATCTGTTCTAGATAAGCTTCAGTCAAAGGCAGAGTAACAGAAATGGTCCCTATTTTAATGAAGCTGACAAAAGAGATTTTAAAAACAAAAGATAATGCAAGTAGTCAGGGTACACGAGTGCATGGGGAGGTAATGAGGTAAAACACCAATGGAAATCATGGGTTTCTGTGATTGTGGCAGGCAGGGAACAACAAAAGGTACTTATGATTGAGCAGAAAATGTCTATGTCTGCGTACAGAGGCAGAAGGCTCAAAAGGGTTGCCCACAACATCTCTTGCATTAGAATCTCCTCGGGAGCTGGTTTAGAAAGCCAGATTCATAGTTAGGCATGGTAGCACATGCCTGTGATTTCAGTACTTGGAAGGTCGCGACAGGAGGATCACAGGTTCCAGGACAGCCTCAGCAACTTAGTGAGATCCTCAGCAACCTAGCAAGACCCTGTTTCAAAATAAAAAACTAAAAATGGCTGGGGGTGTAGCTCAGAGGTAGGATGTACCTGGGTTCAATCCTCAGTACCAATCAACAATAACAACAACAAAAAGGTAGATTCATGGGCTGGAGTGTAGCTCAGCAGTAGAGTCTGTGCTTAGAATGCATGAGGCCCTGGCTGGGTTCCATCCCCAGCACAAAGAGGTAGAGGGTGAGGCAGATTCACAGGGCCCCAGGTTAGAGTACTAGGGGCTGGGCTGGGGTACCCACTTGACTCTGATTTAAGAACCTATTTGTAAACACAGCAAGACAGAAGTAGAATCGGACTGCTGCAGTACACCTTAACATAAAATAGCTCAACACATGGTCTCTGAAGTTGCTGCCAGGAGCTGATTTGGGGAGGGAAGAGGGAGAGAGCAAAGGGCACTGCGTCTAGGTTGGAGGAGGATAATGATGGTGGACGCTGTGGTTTGGCCTCGATAATGAATGGTGTCTGGCACTATCACCCCAAGTGAGGCACTGAAAGGAGAGTGGGAGAGAGAACACTAAAGGTCTTTCCAAGTTGCCCAGAGCTGGTGTGTCTGTGAGTATGTGTGTGTGTGCGTGTGCATGTGTGTGTGTGTGCGTGTGTGTGTGTGTGTGTGTGTGTGTGTGTGTACTCACTCCACCTGACCCACACTGCTCAATTCAGAATGACTATGCAGAAGGGGAGATTGTCAGAAGACAGGAAAGACTCAGGCCCTGGCCACTTCCCTCTGCACATCTCAGTGCCTCGCAGCATGCCTGGCTAGAGCAGGTTCTCGGCAACGTCGGCTAAACTGAGAATGGAAGAGACACACAGGGAACTGGGTGAGGGCAATGGAGGAGTGACAGATGGTGGTGGCAGGGGAGAGGTCTGCAGGGGGAGAAGTCAGGCAGTCCTCCACCTCTTGATCTCAGACCCCAAAGGATCCTTCTTGTGGCTTTGGGGACTGACATAACTGTACCCCTGGGATGTGACACCAAGCCTGAGATTTGCCACGGGGAGCACAGATTTCCCAAGACAGTCCACCCAAGCCAGGAGATGGCCCTATTTATACCGGCAGCAATCCTCCAGCTATTTCCACACTTGGTTACCAAGCTTCATCCCTTGCTCCAGGGATGGGGCCAACAGTGTCCTCCCTCAGAAGTACCCATTATGGACAAGTCTGGGCTTGCTCTGGCTGATGTGAGGGATGAAGCTCCAGGAAGAAGGAGGCAGGAACCAGAGCCTATCATCCCAATAGCCTAGGCTGCATGGGCCCTTTGGCCAGATGCAGACTTGAGTCTCTCCTCTCTTCTCCTGCCCACCCCAGCAGTCACAGCTGGAATGCAGGTGAGCTGCCATGACCCACCTGGCAGTGGGGATAAGAGGTCAGAAAGAATAGTGGGCCCCTGAAGAAGGATCAGCCCAGCCCGGGAAGGGCAGCCTGGTGAAGCAGAGCCCAGGTAATCCCTTCAGGAAGCACAGTATTTATAGTCAGGCTTAGCCTGGGATGACCCTCAGAGCCTGGGTAACCTTTAAAGGGAAAGGGCTGGCCAGCTCTGCTCCACAGGCTGGCCTCTCTACAGGTCAGCTCTGCTCCACAGGCTGGCCTCTCTGCAGGCCTGTGGGCCTTGCCTCCCCACTCATTCCCTGGGGCCCCACCTCCAGGGCTTAGGGAGAGAGAAGGGTAGAGTCAGTTGCTAGGTGACAGGCCAGACTTCCTAAATTGCATCCCCTCCTGGGGCACCCTGAGTCCCAGGTGGTCCTGGGCAGGGCCAGAGGGCCAAGCAGAGTGGCTCCCCATCCTGTAGGAACCCTGTTCTTGGCTCCAGGATGGCGCCAGGCCCAGGGCCTCTGCTGCAATCTTGTTTGGCAGCCGGAGGCTGGGACCACCTCCGGTTCATCTTCCAGGTCCCAGGGGCAGGCTGGCGTCTGGCGTGCTGCAAGTGAGTGAATGAAGCGAGCAGGCAGCTTAGGAAGAGGAGGAGGAGCTGCCGGGAAGAAACCCTGCACTGGGGAGGCAGAGGACTCTGTTTATGAACACACCTCACTGAAGAGGAAGAGAGGGAGGAAGAAAGGGGGTGAGCGAGGGCGGACAGGACCAGTCACTGAGGTGTACAGTGAGGAGACCTTGGAGGAGAGGCTGGATGCCAGAACCCAAGCCCAGCGAGGGCCGGAACCTCTGTGGCCAAGGGAGATGAGGGTGCAGCCAAGAGAAACAGCTACCAGAGGCCCGGCTGCAGCTGTGGACAGACGAGGCACACCGGGTGCAGTCAGGCCTGGCTTTCACCGTGTGTGCTGCACACAAAGTGCACGTTCACGGGCGGCCACTGGGTGTGCTGGGGAGAGCAGCCCTTTTTCTGGCCTGTGCCTCCAGCCTGGGCCCCTCGAAGGCCAGACAGGGGGCAGGAAGCATCCCAGGGCTGAGCACTCCCCAAATGGCCCCAGCCCAAATCCTGACAGAAAACTGGCCTGTGTGATCTCTTCCACAAACAGAATGCCCACATCCTTGGGGGTCCAACCTGACAAATAGCCAACAGCTCCTTCCCTGGGCTGGTGTGGACAGAATACTTCACAAGTGGAGGAGACAGCAGGTGTTTGGGAAATTACCAGCTTCTCCTTAAGTCCATATATTTAAAAAATTATTATTACAGTGCTGTGTGTGTGTGTGTGTGTGTGTGTGTGTGTGGTAATGGGGATGGAACCCAGGGGCATTCTACCTCTGAGCTACACCCCTAGCCCTATTTTATTTTTATTTGGAAACAGGGTCTCACTAGATTGATGAGAGTCTCACTACTTGCTGAGGCTGTCCTCGAACTTGTGATCCTCCTGTCACAGCCTCCCAAGTACTGGAATTACAAGAATGCGCCACCAAGCCCGGCTCTCCTCTCCTTCATTATTATTATGGTACTGGGAATTGAACCCAGGGGCATTCCACCTCCGAGCTACACCCCTAGCCCTTTTTATTTAGCTTTGAAACAGGGTCTCACTAGGTTGATGAGAGTCTCACTACTTGTTGAGTCTGTCCTTGAACCTGTGATCCTCCTGTCTCAGCCTCCCAAGTACTAGGATTACAAATGTGTGTGCCACCAAGCCCAGCTCACAGACACTCTTTTCTTATAGCAAATACATCCTCATCTTTACCTTGTCCTGATGTATCTGTTCCCAAGTGCAACCAGGGTCCTGGCCTGAACATGGTCTAGTGTGAGCAGTTCTGGAGGAAAACTGATTATGCACGTTTTCTGGCAACCCAGCTTATGGATAACTGAGTAAAGGGACACAGTAGCCTGTCTCTGCTATGTGGCTCTTCACACATGGGCTTCAGAGCTGGACAGTGGGGGTTCTCTCAGGTACTGACCACCTGCATGAATGTGGGGGGACCATCTACCATCCTAAGCTTCAGTGTTCCCATCTGCAGAAAGAGGCCATGACTCCCACCTTGTGTGGTCACTTAAGGATCAAGTGAGACAACTGCCCAGTGCTAGTTATTGTCACTGATAATTACACCAAGTCAATACTGCTTATTACCATGATGCAACTAAAGGTTAGCACCTTATTTTTTTTTTCATGAAGTTGCTGTGATTTTGAACAACTGGAAAACTTCTGCTGTCACGAGCCTGGTCTTTACCTCACGGTGCAGGAGAATGCAGGGGTTAACTGAGGTTGTGTTTGACAGGGACAACAAGCAGGCTTGATGGATGCCATTTCCCTGTGCTGGCTGCAGCAGAGGGTCAGCACTTTTCCTGGGGCAGAAGAGGGAAGATGGTGGCTAATAAATAAAACAGGAACTCTCCCAGGATTGCGAGAAAGGTCTCCTGTCTCTGGCCAGCTACCCTGGCTGCCTCTGACAGGGACAGGAGGCAGGGGTTCTCTGCCACTGTGCTTTCCACAGCTCAACAGGCGGCCTAGACTCCCTGTCAAGGAGGATGCAGGGAGCAGGGAGCACTGGCTTCGCAGCCAGGGGCCAGGAGGCCAAATGTGATGCCTGCCCGGGACTCCAACCCACTTGGTGTCAACTGCCACTCACTCCATCAGGGCATGTCTGCCAGGCCAAGGCAGAATTCTGAAGCTGGGAGTAATCTTAAGGTCATCATGCATTTTACAGACAAGGAAACCGAGGCCAAGAGGTGATGTGACTTGCCCCAGACTCCAGAGCTATTTCCCAAGCCTGTGTGTATGTTGGGAGGGAGGTAAATCCCTCCTACTGAGCCTCTCCAACAGTGAAAGCTGAGTTTTAACCAAAAAACGCAAATGTCAGGGGTGACAGTGAAAAGCAGCAAGCAAAACATGCAGCAAGTGCAGAAGAGGAGGAATCACAGGCCCAGCCTGGCCTTCCGGCAGCCCCCAGAAAGAAAGCGATCTATGAACTCAGTCCTCACAGTGTACCACACTAGACTGTATGCCCCACTCTCCCAAGAGCTTGAACACAGACCCCGGTACCAGCCAGGACCCAAATTTAGCACAGATGGCTTGAGGTTCAGTGATGAACACTGATCTCCTACCCCCATCACACCTGCTGGGGCTAACCTAGCCTCTGTGTGTGTCCCCAGCTGGGGAACTCACTATGCCACAAGGAAGCCTATTCCATTGCTGGATGAATCTGATGGTTAGAAAGTGAATTGGTTAAGCTGGGTGTGGTGGTGCAGTAATATCAGTACTTGGGAGGCTGAGATAGGAGTATTGCAGGTTCAAGGACTGCCTCAGCAAGTAGTGAGATTCTCATCAACCTAGTGAGACCCTGTTTCAAAATAAAAAAGTAAAATAGGGCTGGGGGTGTAGCTTGACAGTAGAATGCACCTGGATTCAATCCCCAGTACCACCAAAAGAAAAAAAAAAAGAAAGAAAGTGAATTGGTTACTCCTCAGTGAGCTACATGGCAGGCCTAGAACAGAGACACATAGAAGATGAGGGCAGAGAGGCTCCTCCACTCGGTGTTCTGTCCTGCTAAATCCACTCTTGAGAATATTATACATCACAATGCACTTAACATACCTAACCTACCAAACAATATAGCTTAGCCTACCCTAATGTCTTAGTCCATTTCTGTTGCTACAGCAGAACATCTAAGACTAAGTGATCTATAAAGAAAAGAGGTATGCTTTGGTTCATAGAACTGGAAGTTCAAGAGTATGGCACTGGTATCTGCTTGGCTTCCAGGAAGGTCACGTGCTGCTGCACACTAAGAGGAAGGGCAGAAGAGCAAGTGGGAGCACACAACAAGAGAAAAGGGGGCCAAACTACCACAAGAAAAACAATCCATTCACAAAGGCAGATCCCTCATGATCCAGACACCTCACAAAGGCCCCATCACCTCTCAGCACCATTACACTGGGAACCAAGCCTTAACATGTGTTTTGACAGAGACACATCACACCCAAACCATAGCACCTACTAATTAATTTGTTTCTTTAGTGGTACTGGGGATTGAACTCAGGGGCATTCTACCTCCGAGCTACACCTCCAGCCCTATTTTTTTTATTCTTTCTTTCTTTCTCTCTCTCTCTCTCTCTCTCTCTTTCTCTCTTTCTTTCTTTGCAGTACCGGGGATTGAACGTAGGGGCGTTGTACCTCCGCGTCACACCCCCGGCCCTATTTTTTATGCTTTATTTTTGAAACCGGGTCTTATGAAGTTGCGGAGGGCCTCACTGGGTAGAGAGAGAGAGAGAGAGAGAGAGATCGATCGTGCATGCGTGCTGAGGTTGGCCGCGAACCCGGATCCTCCGGTCTCCGCCTCCCAAAGTACTGGGATTACAAGTGTGCGCCACCACGCCCGGCTTATTCTTTATTTTGAAACAGGGTCTCGCTATGTTGCGTAGGGCCTAAGTAGCTGAGGCTGGCCACGAACCTGGATCCTCCGGTCTCAGCCTCCCAAGTAATGGGATTACAAGCGTGCGCCACCACGCCCGGCCCTATTCTTTTATTTTTGAAATAGGGTCTCACTAAGTTGCAGAGGACCTCACTAAGTAGCTGAGCCTGGCCACAAACCTGCAACCCTGTCTCAGTCTCTCAAGTACTGGGATTACAAGCACAGCTCCAGCATTAATTAGCTAAGTGACCTTTGAGCATCAACTCCAGCATTAATTAGATAAGTGACATTGGGCAAAGGCCTTCAGCTTTTTAGTCTCTTTTTCTTTACTCTTCTGGGAGGCAGGGAGTGGTCACAGCCCCACCTCTTAGTGAGGTTGGGAAGATTTAAGTATATGTATACATACAGACACACATATACATATGCACATGGGCATACACACACACACACACACACACACTAACCTAATCAAGAAAATTATACATAATAAATCAACTAACTTAATGCCCCAGATGAGGTCTCCTTGGCACCAAGACATACCAGGCTCTTGCTTCTGTAATCTGAAGATATATACACACAAAGGAGCACCCTCCTGGCTACAGAGGAGGCACTGATTCTTGTCACTGTAGCTGTCTCTGTCATTGTTATTATCAACATTATTCTTGTGACCTGAAGTCCCCTTGGCGCTACTCTCTGGAATAACACAGAACAAGTCGTACCTCTTTAATGGGGCTACCTGACATTTTGTTGTTTTCCAGACTGAAGATCCCTACCTCATTATACTGTTTCTGCAGTCTTCAACATCTTGAATGAGATGTTGAAACCTATAAATTCCTAGAAACATACAACCTGCCAAGGCTTAATCATGAAGAAACAGAATGTTTGAATAGACCTATAACTGGCATGGAAATTGAATCATTACTCAAAAACTTCCCAACAAAGAAAAGCCCAGGACCAACACCTGGGCTGTTTAGTTAGGTTAGTTGAGAGGACGTAACTGCCCAGGTGAGGTCTGCCCACACCAAGCTCCAGGGGGCTCTTGAATTCCTCCCATGGGCACCACCCCACTGCCCCACAGCAACCACTGCAGCAAATTGGCCCAAAACTCTTGGGGCTGGAGCTAGAAAATATCCCCAGAATCTTTCCCCTGGTTGGGGCTCCAAATTCTCTTAAGCCCTGTCATTCATTTAGTCTACACCCAGCAATGGGTTCTAAGTCATTATCTTTCAGGTCTGTGACCTGAGTGGGATGAACTTGGAGTCAGAGGACAGGAGTCGTTTCCACGTGATGCTGCGTGACCCTCCCAGCACATCTGCCAAATGCAAACACCACTCTTCTCTCCACCGTACAGAGATACAAAAATGCTACCTGGAGTTGCTGTTGAGCAGTGTGAAGTATACAGATACCCAACATTCTTGAGATCTGGAACCCCATCTTTTCAAGGGTTATCGCTGCTCTTTCATGTGGCACAGC
>PVJS01064813.1:0-10136 GCA_004027185.1 Glis glis | reverse complement strand
CAAGAAAGAAGGGAATTAATGGAATTACTATCATAAATAACATGTACATGTGAAAATATACCAACATCATTCTTGGTACTTCATACGGGTGGGGGGAGGCGGGGGGGCACCAAGAGCTGTGTGCATATATGTTAACATCAAATAGATATTCATTGCAATGTAAGACTCCAATGCACCAATAAAAGCACGTTAAAAAAATTAAAAATTTAAAAATTCTTTAAAAAAAAAACCAAGTGATGTATGCATGTATGTTTGTATCACTTTGATGTATAATTACAATGCATCAATAAAAGTATAAAATGCTTTAATCAAGTAAAAATAAAACATAGGGAAAAACATAAGAGAGAGACAGAGAGAGAACATAGCAGTCATGGTCCATAACAATTGTACAGTTCTGCCAGGTACATGTTGTCAAGACCCACAAATCTAGGGACAGAACATGTTTGTTGATAGAGACCAGTTCTGTATGCTACCAGTGATTCCACTGCAGTCTCTCACCAGTCTTGCATTTTCATTTGATCTTTGGCCTTGCAATTTCCACATTAACCCTTTTAATAATAATAAAGCTAGGCCAAGTGTGGTGGTGCATGCCTGTAATCCCAGTACTTGGGAGGCTGAGACAGGAAAATCACAGTTTCGAGGCCAGCCTCAGCCACTTATCAAGACCCTATTTTAAAATAGTAAATAAATAAATAAATAAATAAATGGCTGAGGTGTAGCTTGCAGGTGGAACGCTCCTGGGTTTAATTCCCAGTACAAGTAATAATAATTATTATTACTATACTCAGTTGAGCTGAGATGTAATAGAATATCCAGCACTTGTTCCAGGTGAGTCTGTAGGCTCCTTGGACCAGAAGGGATAGAAAGCTGAATTTACTCTTGGGGGAGGGAGCTATTGATATTATCTGGTTAGAAAGAGTGATCAGATAGATCTCAAACAAAAAGCAAGGCCCTTTACTGGAAAAAAAAAACACAAAAGGGTGAAGAAAAAAGAAAGGGGAAAAAAGTACAAGTGGGGGGAGTATTGTCCAGAACCTGGGTTATAAAAAATATTAACAATTCTCTTATTTTCAACACAGCATCCTGAGTAGAGACATTTCTTTCTAGATGTTCTGCATCATATCTAACCATCTAGTTTTAATCACCACCCAACTAGAGGTAAAAATAAAATATGGGTAGAAAAAATAATATATATGTGGAACTTATATTCTGTCATCTAGTTTATCAATCTTCAATAATTTTGGGCAGGAAAACTTTCATGGGATTTTCCCGTTCACAACTACTCTAAAACACATGCCCCAGGAATGTGCTGGATTCGCTGCACAGTCTTATGCTCCTGCCATGTGTAACTTAAATGAGGACTTTAGTTGGCAAAGAAGTGGAATGTGTGTGCTGTAAGTTAGCTGCTATAATCTGGATCTTGAATGTCTCCCCAAAGACCAGCCCCTGGTGCTACTGGGAGGTGGTAGAACCTTTACAGATGGGGCCTAGTGGGAGGAAGTGAGGTCACTGGGGGAGTGGCCTTGAAGGAGATATTGAGACCCCAGACCCTTCTTGTCTCCCTCTCTTTGCTTCCAGGCTGCCATGATGTGAGCAGCTTTGCTCCTTCATGTACTGTTTGCATGATGTTCTGCCTCACCCCAGGCCCAAATAGGCAAGAGGCCAGCTGATCATGGATTGAAACCTCTGAAACCATGAACCAACACAAACCTTTATTCCTTATAAGTTGTTTATCTGAGGCATTTTGTCATAGCAATGGAGAGCTGACTAGTACCAGCTATTGATAATTCCTAAATAACCAGTTCCTGTTTATTCAAAGATGATGGGAAAAGTCAGTGTCTTGAAGGAGTCAAATCTGGTGGAAAAGTAAATTGATTCTCCCTCCCTCAAATAAAAGCAAAGGACTTCTCCTGAATTCACCTGAAAAATAAGACTTTCCTAGCATAAAGAATATATTCAAGTTCAATGCTTTAAAACAACAAAATAAATGAGCAACAAATAAAATAACCCTTAAAATCTGGCATAGTGAAAAAAGATTGTACTTAGGTCCCAAATTCTATCCCAAGCATGTCACTTAGTAGCTTTGCAACCTTTGGAAAAATATTTAAACACATGAAGGCTCAAATTTTACAGCTTTCAAACACAGAGGGAGATGCATGCAACTTCTACCTCCATTACTATTTTTTAGAAGTATAAAATGAATTATCTGGGCATGGTGGCATGCGGCTATAATCCCAGTATTTGGGAAGCTGAGACAGGAGGATTACAGGTTTGAGGACAACCTCAGCAAGTAATGAGACTCTCATCAACCTAGCAAGACCCTGTTTCAAAATAAAATAAAATAGGGCCAGGGGTGTAGCTCTGAGGTAGAATGCCTCTGGGTTCAATCCCTACTAGCACACACACACACAGAAAAAGGACTAAAACACATACAAGCACTTTGTAAAGCCTTGATCATGTGCAACTAAGATATTATTTTTGTACAGATACCTAATATAAGAAAAATAAAAGATTATTTCAAGACCATACTGCATGGTTATGAAAAACTCTGTACTTTAAGATATTCAATTATTTTTAAGGATCCCCACTGCCATAGGCATGAACAGTTAATAATCAGCCACTGGAAGAAAAAAAATACCCAAAAGAGGCTGGCCTACACAAAGCTGATAAAATAGTATTATACCATGTTTCCTTCTTCATTCTCCTTCTTTATTTCCCTGTATACTTTGCATATTTTGAGTTTTAGGCCACCAGAAATATGCATATTTTTAATGGAAATGATACAGCAGCAATAGATACCATGATTGTGGTTGGTAAAAAAATCTAGCTTCAGGGGCAGTATCTGCAGTCAAATGTATAGCTAACCCAGTAAAGCTTGGTTTATTCTGTTATAGAAAAGGCCTGCTGAATCTGCATGTAAGTAAAGAACAGTATCTCCCTTAGGACTTCATCATTTCTGCCTATATACCTCACTGGCTGTATCTTTTGGATGGAATCTTTAAAATAGGAGAAAAATAGGAAATCTTTGGTACAAGGATAGAAAATGGGGGGTATCATAAAAGAAACTTAACCTTGTTGCTATTCACATTATTGCAAATGTAGGCATGAAACAGAGACATAAATTTTCCTGCTTGCTTAGCAATGTCCTATTTTCCTTAGCTATTCTTAAAGACTGAGTAAGAACACCTTTTATGCCATTCTCCTTGCTGATTCTAAAAATAGTGGGCAAAAGTAATGTGATAGTGATAATACAAAAATAACTACCATTTATTGAGTGTCTCTTCCTAGGCCAGGCAATATATATATATTGTCTTACTACATTTTTACCCTCTGGGAGCATTGCAGGTAGATATAATTGTTATTTAAAAATAATGAAATTAATTCTCAGAAAGGTTAATAATTTGATCAGCTAATAAAACTAGTAAGTACAAAATGGCCAAAAATAAATAAATAATAAAATAAAAAATAAGAAAAAGTCACTCTGATCACTAGGAAAAATCTGTTAAACTAGTACCAGGGCATTTGGGAAATTAGAGCACCACTTTATTTAACTTTCTTGATAACTGAAGAATAATCGTAAAATTTGTTGTTATAACTATTGACACTAAAGGTCTGCTTATAATGTCCACTTTGCCTTTTATGTAGCAGATGCAACCAGTTTAAACCCTTTTGGAACAAGGACAGGGGCTGAGAGGAGAAGGAGAAAGGGGATGGAAGAAGGAGGGAGAGAAAGAAAAATGAAGAAACCAAGACATAATTGGTTTTCCTTCATTGTTCCGGAGCATCAGGTCGTGTTTCACACATGAATTCTACTTGTAATAGAATAAGATCCAGGACAATTGAGGTGATTCTATTGTGGAACATTGTTTTATTAGTCCAGACATTTTCAGTTGCAAGAGAAAGAAAATCTAAATCAAACTAGCTTTTTAAAACAATGATGGTGATGGGGGATGGGGTCGTATTTGGTTCATATAATTGGGAAGTCTAAAGAAAAGAGCTAATTTGGGGGCCACAGTCAGATCTGGAAGTTCAAGTAATATTATTTTCCTTCCTTCTACTCTCTTACTTTTGCTTTCCTCAGCGATGACTTACTTCCTAAGTGGGTCTTTTCACATGTCAGAGAAGATAGCCATCAATATCCCCAAATTTATGACCTCTTATAGCCAGCATTCCTGAAAAAAAATACCCCTCATCCCAGGCTATGTAGATCAGCCCAGCAAATGAATCCAGTCTTTTCTTGAATCGTATAGGACACCCTCACTCTTGTCCAAAAGAGGGGATGTAAGGCAGGGAAAACAGAAACAGCACATACATGCTGAAATTGCCTACATATTCTCACAATTTCCTAAGAGCTTCCCTTGGCATTTCTTTCTTTTCAAAGAAGACCATAGGGAAAATAAAAATATAACTGAAGAAGAACTTTTGCTAGTTATGTTGAGATTCTGACTGAATTTGCCCCTGAGGCATCCCAGAGCAAAGAGAGTGGGGTCTTCAGTTATCTTATCATTGGGAGGGGTTGGGTCCCCCTCTTCCCTTGACCCCGCTTCTTCACTTGAAGGAAACAATAATCTATTGGAGCAGAAAGCCACTTTCTTGCAGCTTGGAGTCTTTGAGCACCAGTAGTTTTCTTATTTGCATAAAATGTGCGAAGAAACAAAGTAACCTGAAACAAAGCTGTCACTGATATGCACAATAACCATATTTACCAAACCAGTAATGTGGACAAAAGGTTTGACCAAAAAAAAAACACAAAAAACAAAATGTGATTGTGGTGGCAGGAAACCTTAGTTTGAATACAACATTAAAAATTTGCAATATTTCAATGGTTTATGGGTACTAAGATATTGGCATCTTATAGGGTGCCATGAAATATGTCCCTCCTCAAAAACTAGGATCTAAGATGACTGTCAACAGAAAACAGACTTACACAAAATCACCTCAAACATGCTAACTCCAGGTATGCCAGGATTGGCTGTTATATATTTTTTAAGAAGCTCTTCTCTATATCAATGAGGTGTTTGTCGGAAAGGTCTGATAAACAATGGAAGCAAAATTAGAAATGAAAATTTGGCATTAGTCATCTAAGAAGTCTCTGAGTAAAGGGGGTCCTTGAACAGAGAATCTCACCTGTTGAAGTCTCTGTTATTAAGAAGACGATCTTACAGTGGAAGGATCATGGGCTTCAAGTCAGATAAACTATTCGTTATACAAATATTTACTTAGCACCTACTGTATATCAAATACTTTTTCTGGACACTTAAAACGTGTCGGTGACAGGACAGACAAAGATTCCTGCTCTATGTGGCAGACAATAAACTTTAAGCATGAGAAGTAAATCATATGTTCTGTTAGAAACCAGTAGTATTATGAAAAGTGAAAACATGAAACAAGATATGAGGGATGGTAGGGGTGGGGACTCTTGAGGAAGGGTGGGTGTGGTATTAATCTGAACAGTCAGAGAGTTCAGGAGTTTTGTTGAGAAATGATCTGAAGGTGGTAAGGGAGGTTGCAAGTGCTTCTCTGGAGGAGAGCCTCCCATGAAGGGGACTGGCTAGAGTGCCCAGGAGACAGGAACATTCCTGGCATGTTTGAGGGATTTCAAGGAAGCCAGGGTGACAAGAGTTGAGTGAAGACAAGGGAAATTAGAAAGAGATACGGTCAAAGGAAACATGTCCATTGATGCGCTCATGTGAAATTACCAATGCCAATCTCAGTATCATGTCTGGGGCAGGGGACGGAGTGAGGAGGGCGCCAGGTGGAAGCTCACCAAGTGCTGTGTGCGTGTATGTCACTCTCACTCTAAACTACAGTATGATGCGAACTGAAGGGTACCAATAAAAGTATATTTAAAAAACGAAAGGGAAATAGGTCAGAAGAAGAGGTCACCGTAGGCCATATGATTGCAGCAGTTCAAGTTGGAGGAGATGGGGGTGGGGTCTTAGGTGGTGAGAAACCATACTCTGGATACCTTTTGAAGGGAGAGGAAACAAGGGTCCCTGAAATATTGGATGTGAAGTGGGAGAGAGATGACTGTGAAGAAACACTCCGTGAACAAAACTATGGTATGTACACACAACGGAATTTTACTCAGCCATAAAAAAGAACAAAATCATGTCATTTGCAGGAATATGGATGGAACTCAAGAATACTATACTAAGCGAGATCAGTCAGTCCCAAAAGATGAATAGATGTTTGTTTTCTCTTATATGTGGAAACTAGAGAGAAATTGGGAAATAAGGGCAACATCAGGTAGGAGAGCAGAGACCTCAGTGGAGTGATTGAGGGGGATTAGGGAAGGGAGAGGGGGGATTAAGACATAAAGAGTGTAACACTTGAAATAATGCTATGTATGTATACAAAATTACCAATTCCAATCTCAGTGACATGTATGGGAAGGGGCAGGACACCAAGGGAAGTGCTCTAAGACTTGTGTAAATGTGTGTTTCTATTACTCTATACCCCAATATGATGTATAATTACGATACACCAAGAAAGAAAGAAGAAAGAAAGAAAGAAAGGAAAGAAAGAAAGAAAGAAAGAAAGAAAGAAAGAAAGAAAGAAGAAAAAGAAAGAAAGAAAGAAAGAAAGAAAGAAGAAAAAGAAAGAAGAAAGAAAGAAAGAAAGAAGAAAGAAAGAAAGAAAGAAAGAAAGAAAAAGAAAGAGAGAGAGAGAGAGAAAGAAAAACTAGACTGGATTTTGGCCTAAAGAAATGGCCCCAACCCTTACTAGCCATGTCATCTTTGAGAATTTACTTTACCTCTGTTTCCTCCTTGTAAAATTGGGCTCAAGTGACACCGACCATGCAGAATGTTTGTGAAGCTGTGAAATGAGATGCTGACTGCAAGGCATCTGGTACAGGGTAGACACCAAATAAGTCCTCATCATAAGCCACTTCCCTTATTTGACTCCCACTCATCAAACTGACTTCAGAAGACGATCTAGCCTCCCATGATGCTTACTTTGGAGAAAGACTGCAGCAGCCAGTGAACACAAGAACCCAGAACCTAGTTCACGTGGCAGTGATGATTTTCACTGTAAGGGCAATGTTATCCAGCGCTGCATTGGAGTCCTTCTGAGCCCCTGTACTCTTGGTACAAGTCTGAGAGAAAATAAACCCTTGGTGGTCTGAGGATGCTGAGCCAGGGGGACACACTTGGACTGCATAGTAGAACCCAAAGTCCTCTCAGTGGCTAGTCAGTCTCTCTTGGGCATATTCTGATCTTACCATTTTTCTTTAATCAAATATAGTAAACATACAAAATTGGGATTTACCTAGACATTTGGGGGAGTTGATGAACTGTTATTTTCATTCCAGTAAACTAGATTTAGAGACAGTGGTTGTTCACCTTAGTGTACAAATATGAGAAAATTTTATTTTTTCAAGATATTTATTATATCAAAAAGAACATTTTTTTTTTCGGAACCGGGGATTGAACCCAGGAGCATTCTACCTCCGAGCTACACCCCTGGCCCTATTTTTTATACTTTACTTTGAAACCAGGTCTCATGAAGTTGCGGAGGGCCTCACTAAGGAGAGAGAGAGAGAGAGAGAGAGAGAGAGAGAGAGCTGAGGCTGGCTGCGAACCTGGATCCTCCGGTCTCCGCCTCCCAAGTACTGGGATTACAAGCATGCGCCACCACGCTTGTGGTGCTCAAAAAGAACATTTTGGATGATGATTATATTAAAATCACAAGAACAGATACTTGTGAAGCCAGGTTTCTTGATTACCTTAGTCCAGGGTTGTGGATTTTTTCCATTGTTTGCCTGTTTGGTGGAGAGGAGAGGCTCTTGTTTCATTTTGCTTTTCTTTGTCTATTATTCACTGTCATGCAAATGATGGATCTTATTCACCTTTATTTTTTTTAATGTGTGTGTGTGTGTGTGTGTGTGTGTGTGTGTTGCTGGGGATAGAACCCAGGGGTATTCTATCTCTGAGCCATGCCCCCAGTCCTTTTTATTTTTTTATTTTGAAACAGGGTCTCACTAAGTTGCTGAGACTGGCCTTGAACCTGTGATACTCTTGTCTTAGCTTTCCAAGTACTGGGGTTACAGGCATGCACCACCACGCCCACCTTTTCTTTACTTTCTCATTTACTGATACATTCCTTTCTCTCAGCCAGACTTCAGAACACTGGGAGTTGGGAAGATAAGGGAAGTAGCTGTAATCCCCAAGATATATTCTGCAGAGCACTGGGCTTATAAACGGCCATCTCAAAATCGACTCCTTGGTCAAAGAAAGTCTTGCAGAATAGAAAATATTTTAACCTTGCTTTAATCTAGTAGTTTCTACAATTATTTAACTACTCAGCCTTTTTATCAGAAAGTAACTGTTAACCCTTTGAGGCTAGTGCTAAGGAGCAGATTGTGGGAAAGAGGCTGGAGAAATTACAAACAAAAAAGCCATTTGCCTACTTTCTCAGAGAGCTCAAGAAAGAAGGCTTTCCCATGAAAATATGGGTATTGAAATAGTGAAAGGAACCAGAAGAATTCCTTTCTTACTCAGTGTAAGCTGCTGAAAATCATTGCAATTCAAGGCAAATAAATGATGCTGTGTGTTGGGATGACGGATCGAGCATTAAATTTAGAATCTGAATTGAAAAGTTGCTCATGCAGAATACAGCACAGCTTCAGAGATGCGCTTTGCGGTTCTGTCACACGGAGGAGCAGCACTCTAGTGTTTGTCTCCTCTGTCACCCCAATGCAACCTCTAAGTGCTCCCCTGTCCCACGACAACCTTGCAGCACATTCAGAGAACCGAAAAATAAATGAACAGATGAAATGGGAGCAAGCCCCTCCAAATGTCACCCATCCTCAGGAAGAGTCTAAAAGGATTGCTTATGAAAAGGAAGCCACCCTCTAAACCACCTTTCACCGGTCCCTACCAACAAGGGCGGACCCCTGTCCCTAATGCCACTCAGATCCGAGGCCTGGCTGTGAACATTAGGCCAGCAACTGATGACAGCGTACCCTAATTTGCCTCTAGTAGTCCTATTTCCCAGTGTTGGAATTAAATTATTGGATTAAATCAATGATTCTATTAATTTGATGATTAGATTAGTGAATATCTGGGAGGGCATTGTGTGCTTTAAAGGGAACACTCACCATCATTTTTATTTTACTTAGTGTCCAAATTTTTTAATTTGTATGTAATTACCAAAACTATGAAAATTAAATTTCCTTAAACAGTAAAACATTGATTAAAGTCTTAATTAAAATCTCTTAAATGATTTAAGTAATAATTACAAATCTACTGTGAGTAATTCTTTTGAATATTCTTAAACTCTGAAATCAACAGATGAAATAAGCACAGAAACAATGAGTAAAAGATTTCTTTCTACAATTTCACCTATTTTGTAAAAAGTTAAGACCCTGGGAGCTGGGAGTGGTGGCACACTCCTGTAATCCCAGGACTTGAAAAGCTGAGAGAGGAGGATTGTAGGTTTGAGAACAGCCTCAGAAACCTAGGGAGACCCTGTTTCAGAACAAAAAGGGATGGGTGTGTAGTGCAGAAGTAGAATCCTCCTGGGTTCAATCCTTAATACAAAAAAAAAAAAAAGACCGTGAGTTAATTTTTTTCCTCAGTATTTCTTCATTAAATTTTTTCATTATTGTTTGTTTACTTGAATCTGTTGTAACACTTTTTGAAACCTAACTTTTCTTACCTCTAGTAAACCTTTCAGAGTAGTTGAGCCTCCAGGATTTGGGTAACAACCAGCCCCTTTCAGCTGGTGCGAAGAATCTGGTTGCTTCTCCCAACGTGAGTCAGCTGTGAACCAACAGTTATCTGTCTGTTGTTCTGCTTCATTTAGTTGACTTCACAGTTTAGGTCTCTAAGAGTTTTTAAGTTTATGCTTTCATTGTTTTGCAACCTGGCATCTCACCTCTTTATGTATTTTTTAAATCATGTATGCTGTTGTTGCGAGGTAGCTTCCCAGTCAACACCAATCAGACCTCCAAAGGTGTTAAATGAGAGTCTTTATTACTGGCCAGTAAGACTACACAGGCATGAGAGCCAAGTGCAGTACTTGACTGCCCTCCCGCATTTTCTTTTATAGAGTAAGATACAATACAAGCTCAGGGTGAAACTGAGGTTCCCATGGCAGGTTTCCACAGCGGGGGGGGGGGGGGGCCCCTA
>PVJS01064812.1:0-10135 GCA_004027185.1 Glis glis | reverse complement strand
CTCCTCTCCTCTCCTCTCCTCTCCTCGGGCTTCCTGGGATCACCCCAGCCCCTTGCAAATGACTGCAATCACCCTCTTATCTCAGGCTGGCTCTTGGGAGCACCAGACCCAAGACACCATGGGCCTCTGTGAATCTGTCATCAGGTGTGAACACACTGAGGTTTGTCATGTCCCCTTTATGAATGAACCTTGGTCATTATGTTATGTGCCTCTTTTTTCTGTGTAATATTTGTTAGAAATAATATTTCATGGCGTCAAGAAAAGGCACCTGTTCGAAAATTGCTCGGCAAGGCGATCTTACTTTTTTGCAGTGCCTTTTTCAAGAATGTTTAGGATGGGTGAGGGGCCTTCTGACTCCAGCCAGAGTGGCTGTTGCTAGGGGCAGGATCAGATTAGCACATCTAATGGTTTCTACAGGGTGCGTGGCAATAGGCTATGGGAAACAGAAACTTAACCTCTAAAAAAGCAGACACTTAGGCCTATTCTACTTAAAGCTTCAACTAAAGCCTATCATGGCGTCACTTTGTCCTTAACTATAAGAAATATTATGACCAGAATCATTATTTCTCCTTGCTTTCCAAACTATTGTTCCATGAGGCTGGGGAAAGGATCATCTATCCTTGAACTTTTTGCTAGCTCCGCTGCTAATGTGGACAAACGTACTGCAGTAGCATAGTACTCAGTGATAAAAATGAATCGACTGTTGATACACACAACATGCAGGAGTCTCAGAAACACTGTGCTGAGCAAAGGAAGCCGCCGAGCATACAGTGTATTATTCCATTTAAGAGAAGTTCAAAAACAGGTGAAATTAATCTATGGCAATAGGAATGGGAACAGCAGCTGTGTCTCAAATGAGTGACCAGCGGGGCCTTTCTGGGGTGATGGAAGTGCTCTACGTCCTGACTGGGGCTGTGCATACGTGCCTATGTATACATTTGCAAAAGCTTGACACTGAAAATCTATGCTTTTTGTTGACACAAATGAGACTTCAATTAAAAGAGGAGAGGAAGTGGAGACAGTAATTGTATGGTAGGGCCTTGCTGGAAAAAATGCAGAGAAATGAGTCAGTAACTGGAGGGGAAATTGAAACCGTGTGTGTGTGTGTGTGTGTGTGTGTGTGTGTGTGTGTGTGTTCACCCATGGGAGAGCCTGTGTGTGTGCTCATGTACATGTGTCCATGTATGTATGTGTGCATGTGTGCTCATGTGTGTTGAAAATCACAGGGCAAAGAGCTTCAGTAGGAGGGAGGTGGGGAATGTAGGGTGCCCGTGCATGGGTTGCTTAGAAGCAGGTAACTAACCTATTCTGTCTCCTGACAGTTGAACCAGAGTCCATGAGAGGAACTCACAACAAGGTAGCTCTTGGATCATTACTAAGGATTTTTTTTTTTTGAGGAGCAGAACGCCTTCTCAGGCTGCGCTGTGGGGTAGTGAGCTCTTGGTCACTGGGGGCATGAGGTTTGTTGGAACATGAAATTCCAGCCTCAAATGAGACAGGAGAAGTTAGGCTAGATTATGTCACCTCTTGTCTGAGCTGTCCCACCCGTGGGTCTGTGAAGCCAGGACTTGATAGGTAGGGATGCAGGGCCAGCCCCTGCTGCTCCTGCTCCCCCTGCATGCGTGTCTAACCCTTCCTGACTTGTCAGATGCCGGTGCACCTGTCTACTTCTATGAGTTTCAGCACCGTCCCTTCTGCTTCCAAGACACGAAGCCAGCCATTGTCAAAGCCGACCCCGCTGATGAAGTTCGCTTTGTCTTTGGAGGTGCCTTCCTGAAGGGCGACATTGTCATGTTTGGTGAGGAACTGGCTGCAGGGCTCCTGCTCTTGTAGGAACTGGGATTAGGCAGGAGAAGAATCCACTCCCTACTGCTAATGTAAAGCCCCTGCTCACCCCACCACTGTGCACGAGTCTGGGAGGACTGGTAGATTGGAATTTCATCACCTCGGTGGTTTTCAGCAGACCTTTCTCTGGAAAATACCCCCACTCGGATTTTAAGAAACTAGAATGAAAAAGAGCCGCCAACATTCGCTCAAGGAGTGGCTCACTGTACTTACCTTTGCAGGGGTGGGCGCTTTGGGACTCTCAAGCAGTCTAAGGTTCTGAAAAATCTAAAACCATTTTCTTCCTTCTCCACAACCACTGCTCTCATTCTTCCTATCCTTCCCAGAATTCTCCAGGCTACTACCGAGGGTTTTAAAAGGCGGGACCCATTCATAATCCTAGCTCCACCTGTCTGGATCCAGAGGAGCTCATGAACTGTTACTAGTGATGTTAGCTCACTTATTCCTGAATTTCTTACATGTTCTGTGCTAAAATTAACAAACCAAATAGATGAGTTTATTAATAGAGAAATGCAGGAAAATTAAGTGCTGTTGCTGGTAGTAAAATATTTAGTTAAAAATAATTATGTAATAATTATGTAGCTGTGTTGGTGGCACATGCCTGTAATCTCAGTACTTGGGAGGCTGAGACAGGAGGATCACAGGTTTGTGGCCAGCCTCCTCTGCTTAGCGAGGTCCTCAGCAATTTAGCAAGACCCTATTTCAAAATAAAATATAAAAAGGGCTGGGGGTATAGCTCAGCTCAGGGATAGAATGCCCCCCGGGTACAATCCCCAGCACCAAAACAAACAAACAAACAAACAAACAAACAAACAAACAAACAAACTATATAATGTAGGTACTTAAGTAAATCACATTAGCCTCCCATTTAAAATGTGTCAGTGCCCTGTTTTATTCATTATTTCATTTATTCATATTCATCTTAAAATGCAGATCATGACAGAACTGTCTCTTAGACTTTTGTGAGGATGAAATAAAACAATTGCCATAAAGCAAACAGCTGGTGTATAATAAGTACTACTGTTTTTACTCAGCAGTCATTACTGAGCCATGTGATTCCACACGGACTCTCCAAACTGGAAAAAATAAACCACTTGTGTACCAAATGGTTAAATTCCTTGATACCTAGAGAGCTTCTAAGTGCAATGGCAATCCCAAAGTGGAAGGTCTGTTTAGATTAAAGTCACAGGAGGCTCCCTCTGGGGAAATATCACTTATATGAAGGGGGATGAATGGAACTTAGCCATGTGATAGGCGGGGGAGAATGTTGTGAATACTCTCATCTGAAGGACACACTCCTACTTATCCATGTAATCCGTATACTATTCATATGATTCCCCAGGGTAATTGTTTTTCTTTGTGATTGCTGCAAGATTACATGTGAGGTGTATAGAAAGGAAGGTTTCTGAGATGCCAGTAACCAAGTTCATCTGGGTTAGAGGTCACTAATTCAAATTCTGAGTCTGCTTCCTAGAAGTGATTTGTTTAGCTCACACAATATTAGAACTGTTTTGGAACCTGGGCATGGTGGCGCACGCTTGTAATCCCAGTATTTTGGGAAGCTGAGACAGGAGGATCGTAGGTTGGCGGTCAGCCTCAGCTACTTAGTGAGGCCCACCTCAAATTAGTGAGACCCTGTTTCAAAATAAAGAATAAAAAATAGTGCTGGGGGTGGAGCTTAGAGGTAGAATGTCCCTGGGTTGAACCCCTAGTACTGTTAAAAATAAAAAGAAATGTTTTGGAATTATTTGCCGGCTAGTTCTATTAGGAGAATTTCATACTAAAAGCCATATTTCTAGCTTTTGCAGAAAACACAGGAAATCTGGATACAATAGTGCTGCATTCTCATAGGATAACCAGGACTTCTGATAGCCCATATAGCACCTCTGTGCATGTTAGAAGGTACCCCTCTCAAAATCCTCTACAGACCTATTTCTGGAGACTGTCATTGATAAATATCTATGTCTAGGATAGGAACGCACAACCTGGCCGATTGTTTGCTGCAACTCAGATGGGGAATCCACAGGAACTCACCAGTGGCTATCACCTTTACAAAGGCATGAGCTAGCAACTTCCCACAGTTCCCAGCATTCTTCTTTATCCTACACCCATCCCATGGCACTCACTGATATTACCCCATCTCCAAAGACATTTGTGTTTGGATCCCTGACCTCTTATTTTACAATGAACCAGACAGCTAAGGAGATATACCCAAGATCACTCAGTGAGTTGGCAAAAAGTAAAAACCCGTCTTATAGCTCTTGTATCTCCAGAGCAGGTCTCTTTGCCAAGTTGCTACCTCTGTCTCAGCAGATGGCTCAAGGCTTCTGGGTTCTCTCTGGCTGAGGTGGCTGAGGGGGCTGAGGTGGAGGGGTGCACTGGAGGTGGTTTGGCTACTTTATGGCTCTAGAAAGAGACACCAGGCCACGTGCAGGGAATCCGGCAACTGCGTGGCTTGTGCAGCTGCAGAGGGCTCATTTCTATATTGGTATACTTAAGAAAAAACCTAGCAGCTAGGAAAGAGTACTTGACTCTGTTAAAAAATACCATTATATTAAATGATGTTACACGCATCATTTATACACTTCCCACAGTCCAGCATTCTTGAACATGGCTCTACTTTTGGCAGGTGCCTTGCTAGGTGGATCACATTTCTAAGTCACCCAAATGTAGGACCCTCTGTCCTCCTCCTTCTACTCCACATGCAATCAGATATTTTATGGAGTAAAGTTTGACCTATAAATGATAATTGGCACTCTTATTCATTTAACTCAGGCTTTTCTATCCAGAATGTAAATAGCAGAATCACTTGGAGATGTTTTCCAAAATTTCAATAACCAGGCACTCCCCGGTGCAACTCAAGTGGAAGCTATTTGGTTGGGACCTGGATATCTATTTTTTTTCTTTTGTAGATATTCGATGTGAACCTCTGATTCAGAAACAATGTGTCTGGATAGTGTAGCGAGTGTATTTTCTAATTTGTTAGAGCCTTTCCAAATAGTCTGCTTTAATATCCTGGACATTTGTGGACATAATTTGATGAACAACTTTAGGAATGACTTATTTTATTTTTTATTACTTCTGGCATCCAGTTTTGCAGAAGATGAGCTGGTCAAAGATCAGGCCACTTTAAAATTATTCTCCTTATGCTCAGCAAATTTACATCCCTACACAGCCACATCAGTTCATACCCATCAGAAATTCGAGTACAGCTGGGCATGGTGGTACACAATTGTAATCCCACTACTTGGGAGGCTGAGACAGGAGGATCACAGGTTCGAGGTCAGCCACAGCTACTTAGTAAGGCCCTCCGCCACTTAGTGAGATCCGGTTTCAAAATAAAGAATCAAAAATAGGGCTGGAGGTGTAGCTCAGAGGTAGAATGCCCCTGGGTTTAATCCCTAGTACTGCATAAAAAAAAAAAGAAAGAAATTCGAGTACATAAGTCACAGTCCCATCATTGCTAAAACATAAAAATATATAATCACTTTATTATTGTAAAATGAAGAATTTGCGTTTCTAATGCAAAATCAACCTCAATACACCCATCTTTTCTTCCCAATGTTGAACTTGATTCCTTAAATCAAAACCAACCATAAGGACATCAGTTGTCACCTGTGAACTTCCCCGTGTCCAGCAGAGGGCAGCACTGGAAGAGGAAAAGTCTGCTCTCCACTGGAGCCTCCTGGGCCGCTGATGAGATACTGCAGAATTTGGACAGATAGAAAACATACAGAAGAGTTGTTAGAAACCAATAGTATGTATTCTTGTCCTTTTTCTCTGTAACATTTGAAATGGGGAAAAAGAATCATCCATGACCTGAAAAGACTAAACTCACAGAACAGCGGTCGAACAGTTTTTTCTTTGTTAATTTTTGCACTTTCCCAGGCCAGTTTCTAGGAGCCTCGGATAAAGGCATGAAGGAGTCCCTCCTGCTAGGCTCCATGTTCTTCCTCTTCCCTTAAGAACTCTTAGGGCTCTGTACACTCTTCCAATCCCGAAGCCCAATTCTCCACTCAGCCACAGGCCATAGCTGAAAGTCACCACGTGCACTGATGTTCCTCCTAGGCAGAGGTGGAGAGGGATCACACTCACCTGGGAGTCGCTCCACCTGGTGCTGCCCCATAACCCATCTATGAGAAGAACATCCCTTCCTGCAGCTGAGATGGGCCTCATGCAGTCAAACCCTGTGCTCTGCTAAAAATCTGTGCTAAGAACATGCCTCACTTCTTCCCTGGGAAGGGAGGGGCAGGGAGAGCAAAGCCGACTGTGGCACCCAATTGTGTCAAAATACAAGGGAGTCATTGACAAAGTGCTCGCTGTGCTGCATGGATGGGTGTGAGCTCAATTCTGGACTCAAGGGATGGCAGGAAGTGGATCTGCCAACCACGGTGTGGTGGAGGCTTGATGGATGTGCAGGTGCGAGGGGTCAGCTGGCTGACAGCGTGTTTATGAAGATGAGGTTTCTGCAGCACACCTTAGGGCCCTAGAGGGCAGCTTTTATACTTTGACCTGAAGAAAATACTTTTTTTTTACTTTTTTTCCGTTACATTTTTTGTTTTTTACATTTCATAAATATTTATCCATTTTCTGTTGCTATAACAAAACATCCAAGGTCAGATACTTTATAAAGAAAGCAGGTTTAGTTAACTCCCAGTTCTGGAGGCTGGAGAGCATGGTGAGGACATCTGATTACTCCAGAGGTCCCAGATGAAAGGACTTCATGGCAGGTGTCACCGCAATGCTTGGAGCATGGTCAGAAAAGATCACACCATAAAACAGGAACCTAGATACCTGGAAGGGACCAGACCTACTTACTATTTTTAAATAATAACCTGCTCTTACAGGAAGTAGCCTGGTTCTGTGAGAACTACATTGATTTCTTCTAAGGATGATACTCCTAATGACCTAATTACTCCTTCTGGGACCACCTCTTAAAGATTCCACCAACACTGAACAAAGCCACGCAAGTACCAAATATCTATCACATGGATCCCTGGGGCACACACTCAACCCCGATCCTAAGCGCACCACGGCAGTGACGATGGAATGAGGGTGAGCGCCGACCATCTTTCTGTCTATCTGTACGTCTATCAGCTTTTGGACTGTTTATCTGTGTCCCTTCATATAATTGTCCTTAAAGCCTTATTCATCTCCTGACCCTTTTATGTGTGAGAAATAATTTATTTAATAAATGCTTTCAGTGAATTTAAGTTGGGTTTTTCTTAGTATGTGCAATAGAGTCTTGATTAAAACAATTGCCACTCTGACCATTTATATTCTATCCTATAACAATAATTTACATGGTCTACAGTAATTTTATCCAGATCAATCTTCTCTCCTATTTTGGGTAAAATATGCTTAATGCCTAGTAAATAGTTTCATATTGAATATAATAAACACATAAGACAATGTATGCATGCATATGCATATATATGGTGTCTAGGTGAATTTCCACAAACTCTTCACACTTGTGTAATTGTCACCCAGATCAAGAAACAGAATGTCACCAGCCTCCCAGAGGCGTCCTGAGCTCAACTCTAGGCCCTGCCCCCTGCAGCCTTCCTCCCTACCTATCCTCAGCGGTAACCACAACCCTGGCTCTAATAGCACTGATTATTTTGTCCAAGTTTTGTGATTTACATTATGGAATCATGTACTCCTGCCCAGGGCTTCTTTATCTGTGCAGTATGTGTGTGAGACACATTTCTATTGCATGTGGCTGTAGTTTGTTCATTCTCAGAGCTGCAAGTTCATTCACTGTGTGAATGTGCCCTGATTTATCCATTCTACTGTTGCTGAGCATTGAGATAGTGTGTTAGTCTGCTCAGACTGCATTAGCAAAATACCATGAGATCTAGGAGGGACCAGATCTCTCAGTCTATGCTATTTTATCATTGTGTTATCATAGTTATGGAGACCAGGGGCTTCAGACCTGGGTGCTGGCTGATTCCATTCCAGGTGAGGGCTCTGCCCGGCCTGCAGACAGTTGCCTCCTCATTGTGTCCTCTCGTGGCCTTTCTTCTGTGCATGTGGTTGGGGGGGTAGAATGGTCTGGTTTCTCTTTTTCTTATAAGAACAACAATTCTACTTGAATCACACCCTACCCTATGACCTATTTAACTTTAGTCACCACCATAAATGCTCTACCTCCAAATACAGGTGGAGGCTGAGTCTTCAGCATAGGAATTTGGCTGTGTGTGAAATTTAGCCTATTAAAAGCATTCTCTAGTTAGAGATTATTAAAAATATTGACTTGAATATTCTAGAACATGTCTTCTAATGAGAACATGCATACATTACTTTTGGATATATATCTAAGGGTGGCTTTGCTGTGAACTAGTTCCCTATGTTAACATTAGTAGACACTCCAAAAATGTTTCCAAAATCATTGTACCAATTGCCACCTGGAAGCAAAGTTAGGATCGTTCTGTATTGTCAATACTTGGTGTTTTCTGGGCTGCTTCACTTTGGTTTTTATTCATGACTGCAGATTTCCTTGAATAGTTTACTGAATGCAACAATTAATTTACAGAAGTGCTGCCCCAAATAAGCCATTCAGTGTGGAAGAGAGGAGCACTGATGATGGGCTGGTGATATGTCTATCATCATGATCACTAGTTAGGTGACCCAGTATGGACTTCATCGAGAGATCAAATCCTTGCGCCTCAGGAAACTTGTTCTTTTTGACATTCTGATCTCTGGACAGAAATCATATTATGCTGGCCTCTGCCGAGGACCTTTCGATGCTTGGAGATAATTAGGCTGTCAGAGTCTTGGGGCCAATTCTAGGACTGGAGATGCAGTGAGCCTTTGGGAAACACTGACCTGGTGGTGGGCCTCAAGGGGGAGAGCTGTACTACTCATGTCCAAGCATGGGGGATACTTGCACCCCCATTTTTACAGGCTCCTACACCTCTCAATGCAGATAAATGCTGTCTCCATGCCACATTTGTGTTTTATTTGAGTCTTCCTCCTTCCCACTCATCCACTCCCGCTTTCTGTCCACAAGCCATTCTTGTTGCTCTGCTGACCTCCTGCTTCCATATTGCTGTCGTCTCGCCTCCCTATCTGTTGGTCCACATGGCTGTGTATCTTTAAGACCTTTAGTTTACTCCATGTGTGTGTGCCTGTTGAATTATAAGTCTGAATTACGCCTCCAGGCCTATTTTATTTTGGTGGACCTTGAACCTGGGATCCTCTTGCCTCTGTCTCCCAAGTACTGGGAATACAGACATGCACCACCATGCCCAGCTTTACTATCTTTTTAGAAGAAATTGTGGCGAGAATATAAATTGCCCGATGGCCTTTCTTTTATAGTAAGTGGTTTAATTGCTTTTTTTACAAAATCAATCTTGTAAAAACATTCTTCGTCTACATTTTTGGCAGCTACACTGTATTCCAGAGTATGATCATTCAAAAAATGATTTAACCTTTTACTACTGTTGGTCAATCAGATTTTTTACCACCGTCAACTTCACTGAGGTGAACATCTGCTGCAGATATCTCTGAGATCACGCAGGATTGTTCCTAGAGTGAAATAATCAGTGTTTTCAAATGTAGGTTTTATTATTACTTAGATGTGGGAAGGCCAACAGATGAGGAGATGATTGCTGTTGAAAAGAGAGTTTGCTACTCACAGTTCCAAGACCAGGGGCACACTGTGCCTGTGGGGACGGGGACACATGGGGACACACTGGGGTCTTTCAGCAGGTGTGGGGTTGTGAACAAGAGACATGTTTGGTTTCCATGGGAGGAAAGAGGGGAGGTGGGATAAACAGGCTAAGGATTGGTTAGTTTAATTAATTGCCATGGGCTCTGGGGCACAGGGGCTGCTCTATCTGGTACCTGGTCCTGGAGTGATTAGGGCAGGTGGCTAGTGATCCAGAGTATGAAGCCTGATAAAGAGGTAGTTAGGGTTTGGGCTGTGGATTGTTTAATTTGTATGTGAAAGGAATGTTCATAGGTAAGTGGTTTCCTGTCTCTAGGAATAAGCTGACCCTGGGAGGGGCTGTACCTTTATGGTCAGCAAGGGCTCAGATGTCAAAGTATCAGAAGAGAGAAAGTGAAGCCGGGCGTGGTGGCACACACTTGTAATCCCAGTACTTTGGGAGGCGGAGACCGGAGGATCTGGGTTTGCGGCCAGCCTCAGCTCTCTCGCTCTCTCTCTCCCTGTCTCTCTCTCTCTCTCTCTCTCTCTCTCTCTCTCTCTCTCCTTAGTGAGGCCCTCTGCAACTTCGTGAGACCCGGTTTCAAAATAAAGTATAAAAAATAGGGCCGGGGGTGTAGC
>PVJS01064811.1:0-10135 GCA_004027185.1 Glis glis | reverse complement strand
CCCCCGGCCCTATTTTTTATACTTTATCTTGAAACCGGGTCTCACGAAGTTGCCGAGGGCCTCACTAAGTAGAGAGAGAGAGAGAGAGAGAGAGAGAGAGCGAGCTGAGGCTGGCCGTGAACCTGGATCCTCTGGTCTCCGCCTCCCAAAGTACTGGGATTACAAGCGTGCGCCACCACGCCTAGCTAAGCCCCTTTTATTATTTATTTTGAAATAGGGTTTCGCTACATTGCTGAGGTGAAGGATTCTTTTAATAGAAGTAAGATGGAGGTGCTGAAAAGACACAACAAAATAACAAGTCAAACACAAAGCCTTATGTTCAAGACTTTTTAAAATGGAAAATTTTAGCCAAACAGATAATTTGTCAACAGAGGAGAAAAAAAAGAGCAATAATGTACAGTTGAAAGACTCTAAGTTTTTCTTTACATCATTCAGTCAAGCAGATGTCAAGGCCCTTCTTAAACTAATTTAAAATTGATCTGCCGAAAGATTTGGAAACTTTGCTTTATTCATGCATTTATTTCATTCTTTTAATAATTTACAATGGTAAAGCTCCATGTATTCAAGATGGGTACCACCATTTCCCTGGTTGCTAACACATGTTGTTCTAATATTTTTGCTCCATTCCTATTGTATACAATTAAGAGTGGAAGTTGATTATTTGGTTTAAACATATACTACTAAGTAACTTCTATCTGTTTTTCCTTGGAAAGAAAGTAGTCAAATATAATTATTTTTGTTAAACATTTGTAAATGATTAAATATTTATATGATCATACTCTTATCTACCTTGAAGGAATAAAAACAAATCTAGCAAAATGCTGGAAGTCTTTAAAAAACTGTATGTTAGCCTTGCTTTCTTTTAATTCTCTCTGTACAGCTTGACCCTTGGAAAAGCTCTGAGGAATGAGAGAATAGGATGAATATGCACAGTTGGGGATTGGCATTGGAAATGATCCTTACAAGTGAGTGTTCTAACAGTCCATTCTGGTGTACAGCAAATAGCAAGAGCATGCTCAGTGCATGCTACTTCTGAGTTTTTTAAAAAAATCCTGATTATTGATACTTTTTAATAAGAAAATAATGCTATGGTCCTGAACTTTCTCTTGATTTAAAAAAAGCAATAGTTGTTTTTTTTTTGTCTCTGAAAGACATTTTAAACAATGGAATATCAAATGATAGCACTGTATTTTTTTTAGATTATAAAAGGTTATTGAATCTTAATCAATTATACAGAACAAAGGGAGATTCAAGGGGATTGTCTCCCTAGACCAATAGCAATAGTTTTCTAGACAATGGTATCAAAAGTCAGGCTTCCATTAAGGTATTGAAACCCAATAATTTCATGCTGTGGGCAACTGGTAAGGACTGTACCTTAGGGTTTTAATTGTCATTTTGCTGTAGGTCATGCCTTGCTATTTCAATTAAATCTCTGACGTAAAGAATCCCTTGTCCCCTTGTCCTTGCATTTGATCAACTAATGGAAAGAAGTCAGTGCTCCTTGGGGAAGTAACTTTGGGCAGTGGGAATCACTCTCTCTCTCTTTCTCTCTCACTGTTTCTTATTCTGTCTCAAGCTCTCTCATGTAAAATCTGATTTCAGGATAAATATAGCATATCGGATATCAAAAAGGAATAGAATTGCTGTTCATTTGTCTGCTCCTTATTATTACTTTTGATGCCAAGTGTTTAGCCTGAAAGAAAAAATGAGTTGATTAAAGCATAACAGCTTTAAGTTTGTAGGGAGGAAAAAGCCAAGTGGAAGTGTAAATCTGGAAAGCACAGGATATATCGGGTGAAAGCTATGATTTTTGAAAAAATCTTGGATTTTCTGATTGATAGTCTACATTATTTTGACCATATTATTTTAAGTATGTAGATCCCAGTGGGCCTGGATATGAGTCTCAAGATAGTTGCAGCCTTGCACAGAAGGTGAGAGTTGTACATAAGGAACTGGAATACTAGGGTGTTTATAAAAGATGTTGTGTTGGCATGCTTTATGGATTCAGAGAGAGGAGAGATTACTTCTGTTGGAATGGGGAAACAGCAAAGGATTAGAGATGCAAACTCAAAGACATTCAAGAAACTGATGACCTTTATGCAAAACCTTGAAGGTTAACAAGGATGTAATGAATACCATAAAATTTCAAAAGCAATGTAATATTTCAGAAATATTGGGATGGAAAAAACCCATCCAGGGTAACCTATTATTATGAATCTAGGTAATTGAAATTATTTCCAAACATTTTCATGGAGGCTCTGTATGTTTTTACTGAGTAAAGCTAAAACTTTCCATGTGTGTATTTGTGTGGGTGAGTGTGGGTTTTAGAAGCCAGTATATGGGTCTGAATGTCAACAAGAGTCTATTTCAGCTTGTATCATCATGAGGAATTTTAGGCTCTGCCAGTTCCTACCCTTTGCTAATTAACACTACAACCACTCTAGGCTCCTGCTCCTTGAGGAGGCAAATGTCAGAAAGGAGGTATGCCTGGGAAGGTATCCATATGGAGATATTCTTACCAAGTGGCACATGAGCTACTGTTTCATTTAAGCCGATATCATTAAATGCTATTTTGTAAATGATTTTATATCCAGAAAGCAATGAGATCTTGTATCACAAAGACTTTAAATGGCATATAATTCTTCCCTCTTCATTTTGATCCCAAGACATAACATTTTGCCCAAATAAAATTTCATGATCCCTAAAAGGTTTGGATTTGGTTTAAAACTGTAAGTCATGAATTTTACACACACAAAAAAAAATGTCGAGTGAACTAAACAAATGGATTAATCATTTCTTAATTGGGACAAAGAAAAAAAAAGAATACATCATAGTCCTGGAATAGTATCAAGAGTCATTTGCTGGCTGCTTTTGAAAGAAGTAAGGAAGGTTCAAATTTGTAGTTTGGGGGGAAAATGGTGTAATTGAGTTTAATTAATTGGAGTTTAATTCATTATTTGTACTATTGGAATTTCACTTGAAGATGTGATAATGAGCAGGTAATGGAAACTCTGAAGAGGAATGATGAGTGAAAAACGCACTCATTTATAACCCCAGAGCTTTGAGCTACTTTGGCACAGATGGCTGTGAGGTAGCTAAGTTCAGAAAGGCAAGGTTGGACTCATGCCCGCACTTCCCACTGAGGCTACAGATATGGACGAGTTATGCTTTTGGAGTCTCCCTTTCTTTCCATGTCCAATGGGAAGAATAATTCCTGTTGTTTGGGGGTGCTTAAGGATAAATGAAATAATGCCTATGAAAAGCCAGGCATGTAATTGACATCCATAACTTATGGGTTTTTTTAATTATTGTTGCTGTGTATTGTTTTCAGAAGGAATTTTGAGGCCACCTTGGATTCTTACAATATTTGTCAATGCTAAGCTAAAGAAAAATTCAGAAAAGTGACTACTACCAGGATAGCTGTGAAAAAAAGATCTTACTTGGTTCTGGAGGCCGTGAAAACTGGAATATCTCTTTTGTTTTATTTTATTTTATTTTAATTTATTATTATTATTTTTTTTTGAGGTACTGGGGATTGAACCCAGGGGCGTTCTACCTCGGCGCTACACCCCCGGCCCTATTTTTTATTCTTTATTTTGAAACTGGGTCTCATGAAGTTGCGGAGGGCCTCACTAAGTAGCTGAGGCTGGCCACAAACCCGATCCTCCGGTCTCTGCCTCCCAAGTACTGGGATTACAAGTGTGTGCCACCACGCCCAGCTGGAATATCTCTTTTGGAAAATTAGTTAGCAATTTGGTATTTATTGTAACACTCTTGTGGTCCAAGAATACACTATTAACAATGCAGTGTTAACAAAGTGTGAGTTGGGAGAACTGAGCGGGAAGAAAGGATTTTTGACAATTCAATGGGCAAAGGGAGCCCAGTGGAAGCAGGAATGTCTTTCTGGTAAATAGTGAAAAAAGCTGGAGAAACAAAACAGAGAGAAAAAAATGCCAACTTCCACTGAATTAAAATCTCCCCTTCCACTTGTGGTCCCTGTTGACAGCATGACTTAGCTATTTGCAGAAGCAGCAATCATAGCAGATGGTGGTTCAGGCACCGGGAATGTTGGCAGGTGGAAACTGCGAGAGACTAATTCTGTGGTGAAGGTTTTTCAACCCAAATCTGGGATTTGGTGTCCAGTGTGCCAAAGGAAGGAGTGAAAATCCACCCTGATGAAAACTCTCCTAGAGCCAGACATTCAAGGACTTCTGCTCAGAGGACAGGACCAGTAAACAGCAGTGACCTTGAGGAGTCACATGAGGGTCTGTGACTGGGTCCTCCAGGCTGGGCCATCTCCACTCCCCCAGGCCTGGGCGCCGTCCACACACCCACAAGAGCCATGTAGCCTTTTCTGTTTCTTAGGCTTCCTATTGTGACTCTGGTCTGAAAGCCTGTCCTGTTTTTGCAAATGTTCCCAGAATATTGGGAAGAGCTAGGGTGAAGTGTATACCATTGAGCAGCCTTCCAGGAATCTAATTACCTGAGAGAATACAGAAAAATAGTGTAGTTTGAGGTATTAGAGTGATAGATCCAGAAGTTGTTGACACTTTATTTTTTTATGATAGTAATCCTGGGGTCATACTGCTAGATCTGGAAAGTATTCATAAAATACATGAAAAGTAAAAAGCAAAATTAAACTTAATGGTAACACACATGTCCAAAATGAGAAAATGCTTAAGTAAACTAGTAGAATATTATTCTTCTAATAAAAATTATAAATATGAAAAGAAACAACATCACATGCTGTGTGGGAAGAAGGTACACTATTCTATACATATAATTACAATATGAAAAACAGGTACTTATAAAAACAATGAAGGGAATATGCAAAAATGAAAACAATTACCTTAGGTACTATGCTTATGAGACATCATTTTTACTTTAATTTAAAAATAAAACTATAATTTTTCTTTTAGGAGACACTCCTTATAGATAACAATAATGCACTGTACATTTCAACATTTCAAAAAGATAGAAAAAAGGAATTTGAAAGTTTTCATCATAAAGAAATGAAATGTTACAGAAGATATATTTAACTTGATTTGACATATAACATATGTAAGAATTAAAGCATCATATGGTACCCTATTAATATATAAATAAATAAACATATTTATTCATTTTTATTTGTACTTTTATTGGTGCATTGTAGTCTCACATCATAATGTAGTTCAGAGTAATAGGGACATACATGCACACAGCACTTGGTGAGCCTCCCTCTGACTCCACACTCCCTCCCCTTCCTCATACATGATACTGAGATTGGCATTGGTTATTTCACACATGTATATAATGTTAGTTAATATGTACTTTTTAAATTTTATGAATCAATTAAAAATAAATTTAATTCAAGTTAAAAGAAGGAAACTAACATGCCAGCATCTTTTCAGCATTAGAAAAAGGAAAAGAAATACTCAATATTTTGCTATGAACAAGATAAACTCTTCAAGTTTTAAGGGTGGAATTTATTTGAACTTGACTTATAATTAAAGAAGAAACTAGATATATTTCCATGGCTTTAAGATTAAAAGCAGAAAAAACAACAGACTTCAAGATATGTGAAAGTTAACAATTTCGCTGACCAGATGTATTTATGTCATAGTGTAAACAGGAATCCTAGACATTGGAAATGCACGCTATACCTCCTCTACTGTTTCTTTGGGAATTGTTCCATTTTGCCCTCTTCCACGTTCCCAAGAATATAAAGTCTACTTTGGCATTATTTTTACTGTGTTGGTCTTCTCTCATTTCTTAAAGCAGAAAATGACAGGAAAAAGTCAAAAGATCATGTTTCTTAAGGAAGATCCATTAGCTCTTAAGGGAAGTATATTTTTCAGTCAAAAGATCACAGATCATGACACAGAGGGAAAAGCGGAGGCTGATGGCTCCCGCCTCCAAGCCGGCATGATCAGGGAAGGAACATTTAATCATTCTGACCAGATTTATTGGACTCACTTTTCACTTAGAATACACATGCATGACAAGTCTTCCTTCTCTAGTTATTCTTCTGATACCTTTCTAATCAAATGCAGTTTTTCTTTCCATAAAGAGGGTGAGCCGGGGAGTCTTTCCCTTCTTAATCCAGCTGAAGGCATAAGATGCCTAAATAATTAGTACCAGAACTAAGAATTTGCCTTCATTAAGCCTTGCCAAGAATCTTAAGACCTCTCTCCTTCTTCTTAGTTCCACTTCTTTTGTATATTGGCTTATTTTTGTAAGAGGCTGTAACCACTGGTATGATTCATAAGGTTATTACTGTTGGAAGTTTCCTTTAATTAGAAGCGATGACCTAAAACCAAAAGACCTTTGAAATGTAGTCAAGAAATAGGATATTGAGTTCATTCCTTTTCTTTTAATTGACCATTTGAATATGTTCACTGTGTTTAGAATGTTTCTTACAGCTTTTCATTCCCTACTATCTCTGGACCTAATGGTGAAGTATACTCATAAATATTTAGAGACAGATGCATTACGTGCACACAAACTTTTAAAATACTAACTTATAAATGTATTCAAACTTAGAAAAGCATGCATACTTCATGGAAGACTATGTTAAGGCTATTTTCAATAATTCAGCTACTTCAAGGCAGCCATCTAACAAACTCAGGTCAGAATTTCTTATTTTAAAATGGAAAATGTGTTGGTGGATTTTGATGCTAGTTTCAACCATGAAATTAAACAGTATCCAATACCAAGTCATACAACAGGTCTTATGAAATACAGCCATTTCCATGGCTTAGTATCGATATTTATTTTCTTTTTTGGAATCTGTGTTTCAGGGGTGATGGCTTGGATTATTTTTGCTGCTGGCTAACACTTGCATTTTCTCTGTATTTGCCTCTATAGACAGAGGCAGTGGGAATGCTAATGTGAGCTCTTAGTATTAATAGATTAATTTCATCAAATTTATTTTTATTTAACACTTGTTGAAAAACTACTTACGAACTAAACTAGAATGAATGAATAGATTTTATTTCAATGAAAATAAACTACAGTATCGTACCCATCCTTGTTGGACTATTCCTTGGATTATCTTCAAAGCATGTAAAGTTTGGTTAAACAATTACTTGACTCTGAACTGAAACTTAAGTGAGACTGAGGAAGTGGAACGGCTGTTATTACTATCCTAAAGTCTGTGGTCAATACAGACTACACTGTCATAGATCTTGAGGTCTTCGTTCCACTGGATGAAAGAGATCAGAAGTGTTCTCTGCATTCAAAGCTTTCTTTTGGTTCAGCCCTATTCCAGGGGAAGGAAGTCTTCAGTTTATTTTGAGTTTTAGGACAGAACCCAATAATCCAAAATAATTAATCATATTTATAATGCTTAAAAATTTATTTGAACCTAAGCAGAACCTTAGGTCTCTAAGGTCTCTGTATAAGAGCAAACTCTCATATACAGGATACAGTTTCACTCCTTGCCCTAGTCCATGATGTTACCTCTTTTTGCAAAAATTATGAAACTCATAAAAATATGAACTTAAGTGATCTAAAGATCTTCCTAGAATTAGAGATGAGATAGTAGAAGGTTTTGTTTGTTTGTTTTTTTACTCTTATTGCTCTCTGTGGATTTTTTTGACCCACATTACTATTTCTTTTTGTTTGCAAAAAGAAATTTTTTTGCTGAGGATCGAAGCCAGGGCCTCATGCATCCTAGGCAAGCACTCTGCCGCTGAGCTACATCCCCAACTCTTTAAATTTTTGAGACAGGGTCTCGCTAAGATACCTGGGCTAGCCTGGAACTTGTGATTCTCCTGCTTCAGCCTCCCTAGTACCTGGGATTACAGGCGTGTGTCATCACACCCAGCCAAGCTATTCTGAATTTGAAGGTTCTGATCAGTTTAACCAAATTTCTCAAGAGTCTGCTGTAATCCCAGTACTTGGGAGGCAGAGACCGGAGGATCCGGGTTCGCCGCCAGCCTCAGCTACTTAGTGAGGCCCTCCGCAACTTAGTGAGACCCTGTTTCAAAATAAAGAATAAAAAATAGGGTGGGGGGTGTAGCTCGGAGGTAGAACACCCCTGGGTTCAAACCCCGGTACCACAAAAAAAAAAAAGAGTCTGCTCTTCTGCACTGAACTCTGCTGAGTACTCCTGGTAGTTTGCAAAGCCATAGGCAGGAACATTTGGCAAAGACTCAAGGGCCTGCAGCACCTTCTGAATGGAACTGACATTCTTTGTCGAATTTTGGCAGACATGCAAAATATTTATTTCAGGAGGTTACTCTTAGGTAATTTTGTTTCACATGCCTATAACATCACACGATCTCCTTACTGCAGAACAACAGGCCTTCAGGCATGAGTTGCAGGGTCCTTACATGCAATGCTCCTCTCCCTTAGTGTACATGCTATTTCAGTTGTCCTAAGAATGCCTTGATTTGCATTTCTAGTCGCCATGTGTGCTTATTTTTCATTGTTACAATGGAATTGGAGGGAAATCCATACTGAGTGAGCCAAAGGCAAAACTTGGGTTTTATTTATGTATTTATTTATTAAGATGCTGATGATTGAATCCAGGGGCATTTTACCTCTGAGCTACATCTCCAGCCCTTTTTATCTTTTTATTTGGAAACAAGGTCTCAGTACATTGCTGACAGCCTCACTGAATTGCTGAGGCTGGCTTCAAACCCGCGATCCTCCTGTCTCAGCCTCCTAAGTACTAGGATTATAGGCGTGTGCCACCACACTCTGCTGGGTATTTTATTATTTATTTACTTTTTTGTGGTACTGGGGATTGAACCCAGGGGCATTCTACCTCTGAGCTACACCCGCAACCCTATTTTTTATTCTTTATTTTGTAACATGGTCTCACTAAGTTGCAGAGGGCTTCACTAAGTAGGTGAGCCTGGCCGGGAACCTGCAATCCTCCTGTCTCAGCCTCCCAAGTACTGGGATTATAAGCGTGTGCCACCATGTCCGGCTTATTTTATTTTTTAAAATGAAAGGTTCTCTCTTCCTTGGTCACTTGTTTGCTGATTTTAGTAACTGGCTTGTATGAACAAGCTGGTGTTACTGTAAGGCTAAGTTTTATGTTTAAACATCCTGCACTGTGCATCAGGGATAGCGATTGAACTTACCTTATCATTGATGCATAGGAAGCAAGAGAGACATACAGTACACAATAATCACCTAATACATGTTACTTACTGTTGTTACTAGACCCCCTTTCACTTGTGTCTGAGTGTGGCTTTTGTGGGCATGTTCTCATCATAGAATGTACGCATAGTTAAAAGTGGGCATCTTAGCTGAGCATGGTAGTGCACACTTGTAATCCTAGTACTTGGGAGGCTGAGACAGGAGGATTGCAGGTTTGTGGCCAGCCTCAACAATTTAGCGAGACTTTCAGCAGCTTAGTGAGACCCTGTTTCAAAAATAAAAAAAATAAAATAGAGCTGGGGGTATAGCTTGGAGGTAGAATACCCCTGGGTTCAATCCCTAGTACCGCCCCCACAAAAAAAAGTGAACATCTTGGTTCTATTCATTAGTGTATCCCCAAACACCTAGACGAGTACCTGGCAGGATGCTCAGTAATTTGCTATTAGATTGGTCTATTAGATTGGTCTCAGTCAGGCTGCCAACCTACCATCCCAGCCTTTGGCTTCAACCTGACCCCACCAGGTTTGCAGATAAGGTGGTATGATCAAGCATACTCCTAGCAGATGCCGTTGACTCTTCTGTGTCCTCAGGACCAGTGATGGTGGACGGTGCTTGTTTGCCTGAAAGTTATGGTCAGGAGAATGCCTGGACTCTATAGCTGATAGGAATTTTAGGAAAGACACCCATTTTAGCTCCTTTTGACTACATTTCATGAAATTTCTTTTTTTTTTATTTTACACACATTTCCTTTAATTTAGGAAATAATAAATATAATCTTTGAATCACTTATATGACTTTTACATAAAAATGTCTTAAAATTAGCACTAGAAGGACTAAAGTCTTTCTTTTTTTTTATTTTTTATTTTTTATTTTTTTATTTTTTTTTTATTGGTGCATTGTAGTCTCACTTCACAATGAGTATCAGTTTGGTGTTAACATACATGCACACAGCTCTTGGTGTCCCTCCCCCCGCTTCCCCCCCCCGCCTCCCCCCCACATGTAGCACTGAGAATGATGTTGGTATAATCTCACATATACA
>PVJS01064810.1:0-10135 GCA_004027185.1 Glis glis | reverse complement strand
GTGGTGCACGCTTGTAATCCCAGTACTTGGGAGGCTGAGACCGGAGGATCCGGGTTCGCGGCCAGCCTCAGCTACTTAGTGAGGCCCTCTGCAACTTAGTGAGACCCTGTTTCCAAATAAAGAATAAAAAATCGGGCTGGGGGTGTAGCCCAGAGGTAGAATGCCCCTGGGTTCAATCTCCAGTACCGCAAAAAAAAAAAAAAAAAAGGCCCAGGGTGCTGTCCCAGCTAGAGCCACGCACGGCAGACAGGCACGCCCGCCGGCAGCACACACACACTGCTGCTTGGTGCTGGCTGGTGATCCTGCCCATGGGGTGGTCATGCCCATTTCACAGAGGACACCGCTGAGGCTCAGCTCAAGGGTCCCACAGCGAGGTGCAGAGCAAGGCTTCAACCCCAAACATCAGTGCCCCCCAGACGCCCCCGTCCCGGCAAGAGCCCAGCCAGGGACGAGGCCACGCTTCCTGGCCTCCTGGTCAGCGTGCGGCTCTGGCCGGGGCCGGGATTCTGTGTTTTACAACATCTGCTTTCCGCAGTGTTTCCGCCCTGTGGGCTGGAGAATGGCCTGTGCTCAGCGGAACGCGGGCCTGGCCGGCGCCCAGGGCCACCCCACGCCAGCCCCGGGGACTGAGCGGCCTTTCTTCCTGCGCGACAGCAGGGAACTGAAGGCACTTTGTGTGCGGCAGGGTTCCGCAGCGCTGTGAGCATCCGCCCGTCCCGGGCACTCCTGCCCGGCCCCTCGCCCTCGCCGCCAGGTGTGGGCTGCCCATCCCAGAGGGCCGAGTGAGAGCCAGGCCACACACGGAGGCCCTCCGTCTACACAGACCTGGGGACTCTTGGTGAGCCGAGGGCCCCAGGAAAGTGAGGAGGAGCCCGGCGAGGCCCTGGGCCAGCCTCTACGTTCCCATGGCAACGTGGAGGCCGGTCGGCCTGGCAGTGCGGCCGGGAGCGGCTGGCTGGTATTCAGAGACTCCTCCATCTTCATTCAGACCACCCAGGCAGGGTCCCCCCAAGCAGCAGAGGGCCCGGGGACACCTGCCAGACCTGTTCCTTCCTGGACTCAGCAGCCCTGCCCCCCAACTCTCCAGGCTTCTGCAAGTCATGTCTCTCGCCGGAGCCCAGAGCCAGCTTGGGGCGCCTCAGCTGCCCCATCCCGAGGCCAAGGCCACCCCCCTAGCGGATGGCACTGCTCTGCCCGAGGGCTGCAGAATGCCCACAGAGCTGATCCAAACACCCATTCTCCGCATACCTGCCTGGGTGGTTCATGTACCAAGACGTGGCCCTCACACAGTCTGTCTGTCCGGCAAGCATATCCCCTAAACCCAGCTTGGACAGCACCTCCTGCAGGGCTCACCATCCCCCCTTCCGCCTCCGCGTGGACTGCAGCAGCACAGGGGGCTGTGGCAGCCTGGGCCCTCGGGAGGCCCGGCCCCGCAGCCTGCCCGCTGGCCCTGGGGGTCACCCCCACCCTCACCCTCCTGACCGCTGTTCTGTGCCCTGCCTTTCTGTCACATAATGGGTCCACAGCTTGGCTCTTCTGGGTCCACGGTGCCGGCATCGGGCCTGGCTGAGAGCAGGCACCCTAAATGTGTGCCACACCGACTGTAGTGGTCGGGGGGGAGCAGGAGGCCGGGTTGCGAGGAGGAACCGAGGGCACACTGACGGGACGGGCGCTGGCTGCTGGCACTCACTGGCACCAGGCCCTGTGCTGAGCACCTCGGGGCTTTATCCTATCTTGTTTCATCTGCTCCAGGAGGTGGGCCCCATTACGGTCCCCTTTCACAAATAGGGAAACTGAGGCATGGGGAGGTTAAGCCGCAGGAACAGCGCTGCCCCGTGCCGGCAGTGGATGTTAACCTTGGCAGGCACCTGCAGGGCCCGACCCGGCCCTCAGCCCCTCGTCCTGGGTGGGCAGAGGGCCTGCCGGCGTCCGTTCAGCCCAGGTAACAGCTGCTCATGCCCACAGGACAGAAGCTGCTGGACTCGCTGGCGGAGACCTGGGACTTCTTCTTCAGCGACGTGCTGCCCACACTGCAAGCCATCTTCTACCCAGTACAGGTGAGTGCAGACGCGGAGGAGGGCCAGGGGCAGAGCCCAGGTGCCCACACCCCGCCATGCGGGATCCAGGACCCCGGCAGCCCACCCTGGCCTCGCTCCAGGGGAGGAGGCTGCGGGGCCTGGCGCGGGCACTCCTGCCCTGGCCCCTGCTGCCTTTTACGGGCTTTGGTACCCTGGCACGCCCCAGCCCCTCAATACCGGTGCCTATCTATGAAATGGAAATGGGGGTCTCTCTCCCAAGGGCCCCAGGAGCCTAGAGCAGGGAGGCCAGCACACAGTAGGTGCTTGTGACAGGGCCCTTCCCTGCCTGAGGAAGCTCTCCTCAGGACCAGGCTCAGCTGGGGAGAAGGACGGGGCTGGAGAGGGTCAGCAGGCCGTCCCCCGCATCCCCCAGGTGACTGTGTTGTGTCCGCAGGGCAAGGAGCCGTCCGTGCGCCAGCTGGCCCTGCTGCACTTCCGGAACACCATCACCCTCAGCGTGAAGCTGGAGGAGGCGCTGGCCCGTGCCCACGCCCGCGTGCCCCCCGCCATTGTGCAGATGCTGCTGGTGCTGCAGGTGGGTGTGTGGGCCGGGCCGCGGGACCTCGCTGGATGCGAGGCCAGGCTCAGGTGCGAGAGGCAGAGCCTGAGGCGAGGATCTGGGGACGTCTGAATGGAGAGAGAAGGGTCGGGAAGAAGCTGTGGGTGCCCAGCTGTGAAGGGACCGAGTCCTCAGCCAGGACGGCCCTGGAGAGGGGGCTCTGCTGCCCGCAGCCCACCCAAGCAGCCAGAGGAGGGCGCCTGCCACAGAGGGTTGCCCACGGCCACCACCGGGTCCTCTGCACGCTGCTGTCTCCCTTGCCCTGCGTGCCTTACGGCGGCCCTTGAGTCTCACTGTCACACGGTGGTGTAGACCCAGTTTGCTGCCCATCCCATTGGCAGGAAATGAGTCGAGAGCCCACAGGGCCGCAGCCCGGCCGCACCCCAGGCTCCCAGGCTCCCGGGCCCTGTGCACTGATCAGAACCCCCCTGTGCAGAAATCCTTTGAAAGTTAGGGTCTATGGGGCTGTCCTTGGGGGTTGGGGGAGCCGGAAACATGCCAGAGCGAGCAAGGGGCTGCAACGTGGCTTGTGGGTTGGTTACCCTGGCTGGGTAGAAGCCGAGGCTCTCTGGGCGGGTTTTCTAATCTGTATGATGGAACGGGACCTGTGCCTGGCGAGGCAGGTGGGAGGGTGATGGGGAGAAATCGAAGGTGTAGTTCCCTGTGGTGCCCCTGGCAGCCGGCAGTGTAAGAACCGGGGTCTGAATGCACCCAGAAAGTCATGGGGTGGGTGGGGGGGAGAAGACCTGGGTGCTGCTGCCCCCTGGTGGTTGCTCTGTCTCATGCAGCTTCCTGGACGCAGCTCCAGGTCCCCAGACTGGGCCCCCTGCCTCCTGACCTCAAACCTCTGCCATTGCCCCACCCACTTTGAGCGACCTCATCCTGGTCACCTGATGATTGTCCCCGACCTCATCCTGTTCCCAGCTAATGGATCTGAGGTCCCAGGTGCTGGTGGGTGTGTGCTGAGGGCCTACTGTGTGCCCCTGACTCCCCCCTGACGAGGATGACAGCTCCTTCTCAGGGGGTCCCCGTAGCGGGGTTCTGATCACTGGAACAGCCATGTACCTGAGTTCATGCAAATGAGCCACCCCGGGCCTCTGCTTCCCCACCTGTTCCACGGGCAGCAAGACGTGAGTTCCTGCTCATTATAGAAATGGGATGGCGTCCAGCTGGGCATGGTGGTGCATGCCTGTAATTCCAGTACTTGGGAGGCTGAGACAGGAGGATCACAGGTTCAAGGACAGCCTCAGCAACTTAGCAAGACCCTCAGCAACTTAGACCTTATTTCAAAATAAAAAACCAAATAGAGCTGGAGGTCTAGCTCAGAGGTAGAACACTCCTAGGTTCAATCTCCAGTAAAACACACAACCACACACATACACAGACACACACACACACACACAAATAAAAATAATGAAAAGAAATAGGATGGTGTAAGCCAGGCATGGTGGCGCACATTTGTAATCCCAGTACTTGGGAGGCCGAGACAGGAAGGATCCAGGTTCGCAGCTAGCCTCAGCTACTTAGTGAGGCCTCCGCAACTCAGTAAGACCCTGTTTCAAAATAAAGAATTAAAAATAGGGCTGGGGGTGTAGCGCGGAGGTAGAATGCCCCTGGGTTCAATCCCCAGTACCGCCGGGGGAAAAAAAAAAAGAAATAGGATGGTGTGAAGTTCAACAGACGCTGGCCACAGCTCAGTGAGCGGAGGGAGGCCTGGGTCATCGCCACCCACAGGCATCGCGACTGCCATGGCGGACAGCCCAGGGGGATCCCCATGTTAGCCTGGGTGGCCTCACCCAGGGACCCCCCACACCCACATCCTAGCCAAAACCCAGGCCAGGGCTCAGGAGCCTTCCCCACCCTGGGAGTCAGGTGACCTGCTGTCTGCAGGGAAGTCACCTGGCCTTGCCCGACAGCAGGTCTCCCGCACCCATCCCGAGGTCCGGCCAGCGCGGAGCCTCTCGCCACTTCTCGTGGCTGCACGGCCACTCCGCATTCTGCCTGAGTGTGTGTTGACCTTTAACCAGCTGGCAGCCCCTAGACCCCTGCTGTCTTCATTCATTCATTCCCACATCGTTCATTCGTTCAGCAAGCACCACTACAGGTCTGCTTTCTCCTGGCCCTCTGTCAGGGTGCTGGGGGTACAGTGCCTGCGTGCGTTAGTCCACTGCCCAGCGAGCAGACCTAGGCACCCGTGCAGCCTCCTCCGCGGGCTCAGATTCCAGTAAAACTCAAGCCGCTTGGTCCCTGCAAGGCTCCCGTGTGCGGGGGAGACACAGGATGGGACCCCACCAGGAAGCAGCCTGAGGGGTTCGGGGAGGAGGTCGGTTCTGGGGTGGGGGGACAGCTCTCCTGCATGCAGCTCTTCAGGGGGTGAGCAGGAACCTACCACGCCTCCCAAGGACACGAGCTTGGCCTCCCAGGTCATGGTCCGCAGCCAGCTCCCGAGGGACTACCCCGGGGCCCTCCAAGGGCAGACAACAGGAGGCCCACCCTGTAGCCACAGGGCCCTTTCCTGCGCTTTGTCCCAAGCCACCATGACCACCTATACAGCGGGCAGCCGTGAAGGGTGCCAGAGTGGCACAGCGGCCCAGAGGCCACAGCTGGAGAGGGCTCCAGAGGGAGGGGTGTGTGACCAGAGACCTGTGGGGATGGGGCGGAGGGCGGCAGGGGACTGGCTGCCTGGGCCAGGGCACGTGACCCCTTGATCTCTCGCAGGGGGTGCACGAGCCCAGGGGTGTGACCGAGGACTACCTGCGACTGGAGGCGCTGATCCAGAAGGTGGTGTCGCCCTACCTGGGCACCTGCGGCCTCTACTCCAGCGAGGGCCCCTCCGCCCACTCCTGCATCCTAGGTAGGGGTCACCTGGGCCCTGGGGTGGGGTGACCGCTGGCCCTATCCATGCAGAGCAGACAGGAAAACTGAGGCCCCAGCAGACTGGTCCCGAGCACGCGCCTGGCCCCCACCCTGTGCTGACCTGCACCCACAGAGATGGAGGACGGGGGGGCACAGGCAGACATTAGGAATAGTGGTGGACTGGCTCCCCAGAGAGCCCCACAGGGCCTCTGTTCCCAGGAGTTGAAAGTTGGGTTCTGCCAGCCAGCACGGCACGTGCAAATGCCAGAGCTTAAGGAATCCCCGCTGGACCAGGAGCAACAGTGGGAGAAGGGAGACGAGGGTTAGGCAGTGGGGGCCACCTGCCGCCGCCACATGGCTCCTGGGGTTCATTTAGCAATGTCGCTTGGGCACCTCCTGTGCGCCAGCCCTGGAGACCAAGCTGCACCCCCACGGGCTCTGGCCCAGCAGGGAAGGTCGATGAGGCCCCACAGTGACCGCTGGGCTGAAGGATGGGGGCATCCCAGCCAGGGGTGGCACGGGGCCTCTTGGGACCCTCCCCCCAATCTGGAGTAACAGCCCAGGGCCCACCCGCCCACCAGGTGTGTCTCAGCTCAGGCAGGGCCCCAACAGCCAGCCAGAGGACTTGGCGCCTCCCAGCCCCACATGGCGCAGGAGATTGGTGGCCCCATGTGGCCCCCAGCCCTGCTAAAGAGGGACCCTCCCGCCTCCCCATCCAGAAAAGGCCCCTTGGCCACTTGCTGTGCTCAGCCCTGCCACCTGGTGGTTGCTGTTGGTAACCGCAGGGTCCTGGGCCTGAACTGCCCACCAGCCTCCTAGCCAGACAAACTAAGGCTTCTGCCCTCACCCCTGAAGTCCGTTACGCTCCTCCACACAGTGGCCAGCAAGGCCTGTTTACAGCCACCTCGTCATGGGCTCCTGCCACACAGGACAGACCCCAGCACTGACGCCCCCTCCCTGGCCGGCAGGGTGTTCCTCATCCGCCCCGCCACCCCTACCACCCCTACTCCATGTGCCCTGCCATGTAGCTTCATCCTCCTCCCGCCCTGAGACACTAGCCCTGGAGGGCAGGAGTCCACTTAGGAAAGTGCTGGCACCTGCATCTTACAGTCTTCCCCAGTGGGGAAACTGAGGCACGGAAAGGTTATGTGACCAGCACAGGCCCCTGGCAAGGTGCAGATCGAACCCGGGCAGCTGACTTGAACTCCTGCTGACCGTCCAGGCTGAGGCTGGGTGCTCAAGGGAGGGGCCCGGAGCCCGCAGGTGTTCCGGGGCCGAGCACTGCCGGCCCGCTGTGTGACCGTGCCTCTCTCCCTCCAGAGAAGCGCCTGCTGCGCCGCTCCCGCTCAGGGGACATCCTGGCCAAGAACCCGGTGGTGCGCTCCAAAAGCTACAACACGCCGCTGCTGAACCCCGTGGCGGAGCACGAGGCGGAGGGCGCGACGGCCGGGGGCCCTGGCATCCGCAGGCACTCCGTCTCAGAGATGACGTCCTGCCCCGAGCCCCAGGGCTTCGCTGACTCGCCCGGCCAGGGCCCGGCGGGCGCCTTCAGGTCCTCCCCGACGCCCCACTCGGGGCCCTGCCCCAGCAGACTGTACCCCCAGGACCAGCCCCCAGAGCAGGGCCCAGCCCGCGGCTCCCCGCCCACCTCCAGCCCCGAGACCCTGGTGGACCAGGTCCTGGAGTCGGCGGACTCGGATTCCGAGGGCATTTTCATTGACTTTGGCCGCGGTGGCAGCTCCAGCGTGTCCGACTTCGAGGGGGCGGGGGGCCGGCAGAGCGTCGTGTGAGAGCCGGAGCCCACCTCACCTTTTTTCGGATCCCCATCCATGCGTGCGTGTGTCCGTGTGGTGTGTGCGTGGGAGACTTTTTTTACTGTCCCCAACCTCGCCAACCCCTTCCACCTTGTCACTGCTGCGGTCACTTAATACTTCCCAGTCCGTTGGAGAAGCAGTCCCTACCCAGCCCCGGCTCAATGGGGGCATCCGCATCAGCATGGATGGACGGGACTGGCCACCCCCTGCCTGCCTGCCCCCCACCGTCCACGCCCACCCACAGAGAATGTGAATCTGCTGGGCCCCACCTATGTGGTCCAGTTCGGCCCCAGAGTGACAGGAGGTAGCAGACCCGCCTTCTTCCTCCCCACACATGGGGCCATGATCCATCTCCTGGCTGTCTGACCTCCCTCTGTCTGGGGTGGCCAGGGGGACAGGAAGGGGTGGAATAAAACTTGTCAACCCATGCCCAGGCTTGTGTCTGTCCCCAACTTCCTTCTGGTCTCCCTTGGGGCCCCCCCTCACAGAGCCTCCCCCTCCTGCAGCGGCATCCCTGGGCCTGTGACTGGGGCCACCTGCTTATTCTCCACGCCTTGGCTTGCTTGCTTTCTCGGTCTCTCTCTCCTATCCTGATGGAAACAGCCAGAAATCCTGGGAGAAAGGACACCGGGGAGCGGGGCCTGGGTGCGGGGTCTGGTCCCTGGCTCTGCCGTTGGCATTAGCCAGGATGGATCTTGGTTTAGTGAGCCTTCTCATCGCTGGGACCAAAACACCGGACAGGAACGACTTAGAAAAGGTTCATGTGGCTCAGGACGTCAGAGGTTGTCCATGGACTCCCAGGCAGAAACGTCCTGGCTGCAGGGTGTGGTAGAGGAAAACTGCTCAGCTCATGGTAGCTGGGAAGCAGAGAGGAAGGGACCTGGGACAGATATGGTCCCCAAGGGCACACCCCCCCATGACACACCTGCTCCAGCCATGCCCCACCTGCCGGTAAGTCCATTCAAGTTATTAATCCATCCGTGGACTTCACTCAACGAGTCGAGCCCTGGCTGTTACGTCACCTCTGGACCTTGCTGCGTGGCCAGCACGTGAGCCTTTTTGGGGACGTTCCTGTCTGAACCCTAACTGATTTACTGCAGCCTGGGGAGCAGGGGCAGGACCTGCTGATCCCCTCTGCTGGGTGGAGCCCTCCTGAAGGCCGCCTGGCCTGGGAGGGGCGGGTCATCTGCCTCTCCACCCTCAGATGGGTTTTCCCCTGAGTTCTTGGGTGGTCAGGGTCTCCCCTGCCGATCACAGCTGGGCAGGGGCCACTCCCTGCCCCCTGGTGTATCAGCCGTGGGGCACCTGACCCGGCAGAGGCTGTGCCTGGGCCCTTCATCTATCTATTTTTGGTGCTGGGGATTGATTGAACCCAAGGGAGTTCTACTTCTGAGCTACACCCCCAGCCACCCCCCTTTTTTTGCAACCAGGTCTTGCTAATTTGCTGAGGCTGGCCTCAAACCCGCAATCCTCCAGTCTCAACCTCCCAAGTACTGGGATTGATTACAGTAATGTGCCACTCACTGCGCCCGGCTGACGTCATGGTTTTACTAAGGTTCCAGGCCGGCCAAGCGGCAGCTGGGGCAGCTGGAGCAGCTGGCAGGGTGAGCAATTTGGGAGAAAACACGGGAAGCCCAAGACCTTGAACAGGGGTCCTCTCCTTGTGCCTCGCGCTGCGTTCTCCGACCCCCAGTACTTATGAAAGTGGAGTTGCTGCTTAGGGGAGAACCAGCTCTCCACTTCATAAACATTTGTCAGAGCAAATCTAATAAAGTTGGGAGTAATACCATTCAGAGGCAATTCCTGCGCCTCGCATTATTATTCTCTTTTCTACTGCAAAGCATTTGAAATGCAAGGAGCCATTGTTATGTCAACACAGGGAAGTGACTAACTGCTTGATGACAGATGAGGCAGAGCCAGGGAGACAGAGGAAAGGTTCTGGTATTTATTTATTTATTTATTTATTTATTTATTTATTTATTTTGCGGTGCTGGGGATGGAACCCAGGGGCATTCTACCTCCAAGCTACACCCCCAGCCCTATTTTTTTATTCTTTATTTTGAAACAGGGTCTCACTAAGTAGCTGAGGCTGGCCTTGAACCCAGATCCTCCAGTCTCCGACTCCCAAGTACTGGGATTACAAGCGTGCGACGCCACGCCCGGCTCGGTTCTCGGTTTCCTTCTCCTCAGGCTGTGAATGGCAGAACACACCTGCGTGCTTTGCTACACAGTTCTCTGCATTATTGCTTTATTGCATGCATTTTAATATCTCTAAGCTCCGGCTGTGGAATTTGTATGAGATGCTCACAAAACACAAATGCAAGGAGGGAGGCAGCCCAACATCTAATGCCATGAAATTATGCGGCTAGCCCAGACCGCCTGGGGTGAGGGGGGTGTTTTCTCTTATGTTTGTCCAAAGTTGACTTTCAAAACATAAACCTGCAAACTGTCCCTCTTTCAGGAGGGACTGATCTTACCGGAATTATTTTTTTTAAAGACATTTACAGAGCCGGGCATGGTGGCACAGGCCTGGAATCCCAGTACGTGGGAGGCTGAGACAGGAGGATTGCAGGTTTGAGGGCAGCCTCAGCAATTTATCGAGGTCCTCAGCAACTTAGCAAGACCCTGTTTCAAAATAAAAAAAAATAGGGCTGGTAGTATTGCTCAGAGGTAGAATGCCCCTGGGTTCAATCCCCAGTAACACACACACACACACACACACACACACACAGAATGCCCTTGGGTTCAATCCCCAGTAACACACACACACACAGAATGCTCTTGGGTTCAATCCCCAGTAACACATACACACACACACACACACAGAA
>PVJS01064809.1:0-10136 GCA_004027185.1 Glis glis | reverse complement strand
ATAAATAAATAAATAAATAAATAAATAAATAAATAAAAATAAAAAAGGCTGGGGATGTAGTTCAGCGGTATAGTGCCCCTGGGTCCAATTCTCAGTACCAAAACAAAAAACAAAAATCCTGTTTATGATATAATTTTAACTATAAGAAGCTCAGTAAACATGTATGCTCACTATGTAGACAACTATGCGAAGGAAGATATGTAAGAATAAAATTATTCTCACTCTGAAATTGGCATTAACATCATTTTAAAAACTATAAATAAAAATATTTCATTAATCATATTACAGAATCTAAATAAATAAGAGATAGAAAAAGTTTACATAAAACAAATATAAATTGTTTAAACTATAGTCATGTGAAACCAACTCCTTCTGAGAACTTACATGTAAAATTTTAGCTAGACATGGTGGCACACTCCTGTAATCCCAGTATTAGGAGGCTAAGACAGGAGGATTGCAGGTTTGAGGCCAGTCTCAGCAACTTAGCAAAACTCTGTTCAAAAATGAAAATAAATAAATAAAAAGGGCTAGGGGGTGGCTCAGAGGTATAATGCCATTGGGCTTAATCCCCAGTACCAAAAGAATTTTTAATTAAATTCTGAATCAAGATTTTAAGCAGTTGACAACATATAAGTAAAATGTCTTCTAACTCCCCCCCACACATATATATACATATAAAATATGTATATGTACATTTTTTTGCGGTACTGGGGACTAAACCCAGGGGTATTTTACCTCCGAGCTACACCCCCAGCCCTATTTTTTTATTCTTTTTTTTTTTTTGCAGTACTGGGGATTGAACCCAAGGGTATTCTACCTCTGAGCTACACCCCCAGTCCTATTTTTTATTGTTTATTTCGAAACAGGGTCTCATTAAGTTGCGGAGGGCCTCACTAATAGCTGAGGCTGGCCGCCAACCCAGATCCTCCTGTCTCAGCCTCCCAAGTACTGGGATTACAAGCGTGCGCCACCACGCCCAGCCTTTTTTATTCTTTAGTTTGAAACAGGGTCTCACTAAGTTGCGGAGGACCTCACTAAGTAGCTGAGGCTGGCCGCAAACCTGGATCCTCCGGTCCTAGCCTCCCAAGTACTGGGATTACAAGCGTACACCACCATGCCCAGCTTTTCCTACAGATATTTTTAAACATCTATTTGATTTATTCTCCAATTTGTGCTTCTTTAGTTAAAAGATTAAACAGTATTCTATTTACTGTTGATAATTTCTATAGCAATTAGAAAATAAAAATCTATAATTCCATAATTTCTTTGTAAAAATTAATAGCTTTGTTGCTTGTCTATTATCTTGCTATTTGTTTCTGATGAGAAATCCACTACCACTTATATCATTGTTCTTGAAAACAACCCTGTCAGTATGCATTTTTTCCTCTGGCAGCTTTGAGATACACTGAGAATTTGATGTCAGTAATCTTGCACTACAAGAAACTCCAAAGGATGGTTCTAAACAGTTACCACCAATTTGTCTCAACCACTTTGACCTCATTTAAGTAGGCTTTCATTATTTTGCCTAGAGTTATTATTTGCTGATTCTGCTTATAGAAGAGACAAACTATATACAGACAGTTGAGCCTTTTTCAATAAGTATGAAGGGAAGCTGTGGGAAAAGCTCAAGACACTGGGTCATTACAAATATGATTTACAGTTCTCAAGAAGTCTGGCCATTTTCCAGGCATGTGTGTTTACATGTGCAATTCAGAGATTTGTTGAAGTCCCTCAAGCATTTGAAATCATCAATAGCCTCACCACAGATACTTAGGTTTTAAAGATCCAGTGTAGAGGACATACTTTCGCTACAGAATATAAGCATGTGTTATTGATACCTCCTAAAAGCACCTTATTAGAGTGAATGCTATAGATAGGCACCCTTACCATATTCTGTTTTGAAAAAACTACAAAACCAAGAGGCTTCATTATTAAAATTTCAATACAGCACACCTAGATATGTGACTCATGGTAAGAAAAATTTAAGGGCAAGGACAAAGGATAAACTATCCATCTCTAAAGTGTGAGAGGAACATGTATACATGTAATTTCTTATAATAACAAACTTAACTGGGTATTTGTTCCATACCAGGCACTATGTTAAATGTGTCACTTTTAAGATTTGCCTTAATCCTATAACCCTGAGAAGTAAATTATATTTTTCCATTCCAAATACAAAAACTGTAGCTTAGTCACAAAACTAATAATTGATAGAATTGGGATATTAATAACATCAAACCAAAATCTAACATAGAATATGACAGAAAATTTTTGAAATATCTCTCCTCTATTATAAAATTGAACACGTCATGAAATAGTCAAGTAGAGGAAAGTTTTTAAGACTAGACACATGTTTCCCAAAGTATGCTGCATGGAACGTTAGTCCCTGAGAATGATCCATAAAACAAAGATTCTCTAATGAAATCTTATACAGTAGACAGTGAACATGGAAAAGAAAAAATAGGATGAACTTATTTTTAAGCAGTATGCCACATTTTCAAATTATATGTTCGATCAATGGTATATTTATTGTAAATGTGAGTTTATCTTATGTTTCCAGATTTTTCAAACCCTTGTAGATCCATTTCCCTCTTAGGAAAGAAATACACAAAGCACATTGCCAATTTTTCTAAGAAAAGTTCTCTGAAGCCCCCTCCAGGAAAGAAAGAATTTTGTTTAACCCTGTGTTTCCCAAACTTATTTAACTATAGAATTACTTTTATCCCACTTAATATCTTAACAATCTACAAAATAAGTATTCTACAAAACATGCTTTGGAAATCAGCCCTAAACTTCTTCCAACTACTGTATTCACATTGCCTTGTTTTAGAAGGGGCAAGAGCATACTCCTAAGAGTCTTATGAAACTGGCTAGTGTTATAATATAGATCCTTTTCCAAAAAAAACCATACCATTTATAAGGAGAATAATAAGTATGAAATAAACTGGATAATCACAGAATTTTGCCAGCATGCCCAGAGATCCTGGGAAGGTTAAGAAGATCTCAATGCATAGGCACACTCCAGAAGCGCAGGCAACTTCAGTGCTCTCTATGGCCTTGGTTATTACAGGCCACTGAGCATACCATAAATCCTCAGACTTAAGTAACATTTGGTTAAAATATAAAGTATATGGACACATCTATGTATTTCTCTTGCAGAAAAACAGTGCCCATATAAAAGAAGTACAGTGGGAAGATCCAAGATAGTGACGAAATAGGGCCCCTAAAAGAGCCTGCCTCAAAATTGCCTCGGGGGCTCAGCGCTGAACAACATCACACATCTATAGAAGAATCAAAACCCAATATCCAGTAAACTAAGTACCACTACACAGACAGAGTCTACCAGCTACAGAATCCCACAGAAAACTGCAACCCCATGTCAGCAATTGGAAAGGAACCATCTTCGCCAGGACCCTACAGCCAGGGCTAATAGCCCCCACACCATCACCAGCAAATCAGGGTGAGGAACTGGAGGAGAAATCTGTGAGTGGTGGGACTATACCAACAGCAGATCGTGAATACTCTTCAAAGGCTGCCCTAGTGTGGGATCCTCCCAGAGCCGGGCACCTCCCCCCACCACGCTACGAGCCCAGGCGCAATTGGGGCTCTGTCGACATCTGGCACCGCACCCCCCAGACCAGGAGAAGAAATCAACAGATTTCTAGACACATACAACCTACCTAAATTGAACCAAGAGGATATAGAAAACCTGAATCAACCAATAGCAAGCACAGAGATAGACACAGCAATAAAAAGTCTGCCATCAAAGAAAAGCCCAGGTCCAGATGGTTTTCCAGCCGAATTTTACAAAACCTTTACAGAAGAACTAAAACCAATACTTCACAAACTATTCCATGAAATTGAAAGAGATGGAATTCTTCCAAAATCCTTTTACGAAGTCAACACCACATTAATACCAAAGCCAAATAAAGATACCTCAAGAAAAGATAATTATAGACCAATATCATTAATGAACATAGATGCAAAAATTCTAAATAAAATACTAGCCATGCGCATTCAAAACCATATTGAGAAAATTGTACACCAAGACCAAGTTGGTTTCATCCCAGGAAAACAAGCTGGTTCAACATACGCAAAACAATACATGTTATTCACCACATAAATCAAACTAAAAACAAGAATCACATGATCATTTCAACGGATGCAGAAAAAGCATTTGACAAAATTCAACACCCATTCATGTTAAGAACTCTACAGAAAATCGGAATAGAAGAAACATACCTCAGTATCATTAAGTCAATATACAAAAAACCCAAAGCCAAAATCATATTGAACAAGGGGAAATTGCCGGAATTCCCCCTTAAAATCAGGAACAAGACAAGGATGCCCACTATCACCACTCCTTTTTAAAATTATCTTTATTTGCAGATGACATGATCCTATATCTAGAAGACCCAAAGAACTCAACCAAAAGTCTACGAGAGCTGATTAACAAATTCAGCAAAGTAGCAGGATACAAGATCAACCTAAGAAAATCAGTAGCCTTGATATATGCCAACCATGAATCCACTGAGAAAGAAATTCAGAAAACAATTCCATTCACAATAACCTCAAAAACAATAAAATACCTAGGAATAAACTTAACCAAAGAGGTAAAAGACCTCTACAATGAAAACTATAGAACGCTGAAGAAAGAAATCAAAGATCTTATTAGATGGAAAGATCTCCCCTGCTCTTGGATAGGCAGAATAAACATTATCAAAATAGCCATTCTGCCAAAAATGATCTACAGAGTCAGTGCAATCCCTATCAAAATACCAACATCATTCTTCGCAGATCTAGAAAAATCAGTCATTAATTTCATATGGAGAAACATAGTACCCAGAATAGCTAAAGCAATGCTCAGCAATAAGAATCTTGCAGGAGGCATCACAATCCCTGACTTCAAATTATACTACAGAGCTATAATAATAAAATCAGCATGGTATTGGCACAAAAACAGACACATAGACGAGTGGAATGGAATAGAAGATAAAGAAACAAATCCACAAATTTATAACCAATTGATTTTTGACAAAGGTGCCAAACACATACACTGGAGAAAGGACAGTCTTTTCAACAAATGGTGCTGGGAAAACTGGTTATCTACCTGTAGAAAAATGGAACTAAATCCTTACCTCTCACCCTGCACAAGAGTCAACTTGAAATGAATCAAAGACCTGGAAGATAAACCAGAGACTGTGAAATTACTAGAGGAGGGCATAGGTTCAACACTCCAACATATAGGCACAGGTAGAAACTTCCTCAACAAGACCTCCAAAGCACAGGAAATCAAAATAAGAATTAATAAGTGGGATAGCATTAAACTACAAAGCTTCTGCTCATCAAAGGAAACCACCAAGAGCCTAAAGAGAAAGCCTACGGAATGGGAGAAGATCTTTGCAAGCTATCCCTACGACAGAGGTCTAATATCTAGGATATACAAAGAACTTAAAAGACTTTACACTAAAAAAAACAAATAACCCGATCAAGAAGTGGGCAACTGAAATGAATAGACACTTCATGAAAGAAGAGATACAAATGGCCAATAGATACATGAAAAAATGTTCAACATCATTAGCAATCAGGGAGATGCAAATCAAAACTACTCTAAGATATCATCTAACCCCAATTAGAATGGCAATCATTAAGAAGTCAAACAACAACAAATGTTGGCGAGAATGTGGGGAAACAGGGACTCTTCCACACTGTTGGTGGGATTTCAAACTAGTTCAACTGCTATGGAGATCAGTGTGGAGATTCCTCAGAAAACTGGGAATGGATCCACCATATGATCCAGCTATACCACTACTGGGTATCATACCAAAGGGATTGAAACCAGAAAACTACAGTAATATATGCATACTCATGTTCATAGCAGCACAATTCACAGTGGCCAAATTATGGAACCAACCTAGGTGTCCATCAACAGACGAATGGATTACAAAATTATGGGAAATACACACAATGGAATTCTCCTCAGCAATGAAAAAGAACAAAATAACATCATTTAGAAGAAAATGGAAGGACCTGGAAAATATAATGTTAAGTGAGATCAGCCAATCACAGAAAGAGAAGGGTCATGTGTCTTCTCTAATATGCACAAGCTAGGGAGCAACGAGGAAACAAAAGGGCCTCCAGACAACAGTGGAGAAGCCTCAGTGAAGTCAGGGAACTGATCTAAGGGAAGGGGAAGGGGAAGAATGAAGTTCATTAATGAAATTTCTACCATCAACCATATTTACATATGAGAATGTACTAATGTCAACCTTAGTACTCTTTGTTGGGGGGGAGGGGAAGAGGGGCACCAAGTGCTGTATGTTAATGTCGACTAGATTTCCATTGTGATGTGAGACTATAATGCACCAATAAAAGCACATTAAAATAAAAGAAGCACAGTAAGAGAAAATTCAATATGAAAACGAGATTTATTTTAAGCAAACAGAAATGGGAAAACATCTTGAACATTTTATATTCAATTAGCCAACAAAACATACAACCAACTTTTTAGCTGAATTATCAAAAGGCTATAAATAAGTTTTATTTACATGGCTTTCAGCAATTGGTTAGTAACAAAATTAAGACAATAGGTGGGTCCAATGTACGCACTTATGATTACTAGAATGGACACAATAATTTCTATAAAACTGATAACTAATGATCACTATCAATTAGAAAGAGAGAAAATCAGGTCAGCTAAGCTATTGTCTCCTTCTATAGCTAACTATAAAAGGCATTAAAGTTGTCCTAAAATTTCTCGATTTCCCTTCTTCCCCATTCTAGAGAATTTTTTCTTCTATCTTCTCATTTAAGTTGAATTATTCAACTGCACCCTTGAAAGACTGGCTTTGTATTGATGCAGCTATAAACTTTTGAGTCCCAAGGACGAAGACTGCTTTTGCTTTGGGATTTGTACCATGACGGAGGGAGCATCTTTCCATCATGCCGCAAAGTGGGGAGAAGAACTAAAGATCATTACTTCAAATGGAAATGCATCCTCTCAAAATATCTACCAAAACGTTTCAGAACACTAATCCTGAGCTAAAAAGTTGAACTGGCTAAATAAAAATATAAAGAGAAAATTTAAAGCCCAGAGCTATTTTTATATTTATATCATCTTTGATCATTATTATATTATTATTTTGTGTGTGTGTGGTACCAGGGATTGAACCCAGGAGCATTCTACCTCCAAGCTACACCCCCAGCCCTATTTTTTATTCTTTATTTTGAAACAGGGTCTCACTAAGTTGTGGAGGGCCTCACTAAGTAGCTGAGGCTGGTCGCGAACCCGGATCCTCTGGTCTCAGCCTCACAAGTACTGGGATTACAAGTGTGCGCCACCATGCCCGGCTATTACTATATTATTTATAAAATCAAATAAAAGTTTACTAAACACAAGAAGCCAGTAGTTGAAGAAAGACCACATTCCAGAAATACCAGAAAGCATCAAGAAAAAACAAAATCTTTTACTCATTAACACCTTAAGTCAAATAAGTGGTAATTAAATCTTTTTATACAATAATCTTACACTAAATTAACATTATTGTAATAATTACTGCTATAAAAATAAAATTTCAAAACTCATACCACTAAACTTACTCCATTATCTATTACCAAATCTCTGAAAATTAGAATACCAAATTAATTTTAGAATATGGCATCGTCCAAATTATCTGATTACCAACACTGTGACCAAAATTTGAACTTTTATTAATAATTGGTAAATGGGATATAGGAAATTTGTATGTTGTTTCGTTAAAAAAAAAAGTCAAGCGTGGTGATGCACACTTGTAATCCCAGTACTTGGGAGGCTGAAACAGGAGGATCATAGGTTCAAGGCCAGCCTCAGCAACTTAATGAGGCCCTCCACAAATTAGTGAAACTCTGTCTCAAAATAAAAAATAAAATAGGGCTGGTGTGTAGCTCAGAAGAATGCCCCTGAGTTCAATCCCCGTACCCCAGTACCAAAAAAAAAAAAAAACCAAGAAAAAGGGGGGAGGCGTGAATGTAGCTCAGTGGTAGAGCATTTGCCTAGTGTGAGGCCCTGGGTTTACTCCCCAGTACCACAAAAAAAGAAAAGGAGAAGAAAAGGCAAGGCAAGGCAAGCCAGTTATTTTGAAATTAAAATTATATTCAATTATTCTTGCTTTGTAAATGGTGATTCTAATTCATTTGATAAATGTTTAGGCATGTCATTATGCAGATTCCAAATTTTAAGATGCTTACTTATTGAAAGAAATAACATAAAAATTAAAAATTTTCAGCTTAGGTTTTTTTTTCTTCAGACACTACATTACTCTCTTCATATACAAAACCTATTGAGAAAATTAAAAATTGTCTTGCTTGATCAGCAAAACTTTTATACAGAGTCCCAAAATAATCAAGTGATTTTCACTTTACATGGACAGTGACTGAGATGCAAGCTAATAGTCAGACATTAGCTAATATAAATGTATGATGACTAAAACTTTAATTGATATTGTTTTCTAGATAAATGGAGGATGACAGAAGAGAACCGAGACATTTTTCTATGTATAAAAAAATGTGCAATGTACCATTCTTAAGTCAACTCTATCTTTTAGGTTTAATCCCTTGGGAAATGTTCCCTCCAGTTGAATGCCCTACAAAGCAGGTAATAATGGTAATAATAATAATCTTTGATAAAAAGATGTATCAAAATTTAGTCTACTGCCAAGAGGTCCAGGCAAACAAATAGTCAATTAGAAAGCCTAGGAGAATATAAAACAGATATTTTGCTAAAACACAAAACAGATATTTTGATATTTTGCCCATTTTTCCCACAGGCTAACAAATAGTATCTTCCAATGACTTTTCTTATTAAAAACCTACCTAACTAATTAAGAGTACATTTAATCTAATCAAGTTCCCACATGGAAGAAAATAGCTCAGTTTGCCTTTTTGAGGCAGGTGTCAGACCCAGATTTCAATTACATTTTACAGGGCACTTCAAAGAGCAAAACGTCCAAGAAGAGCAAAAAAATTAAAGTTTCTTAGCTCATGTCTGTAATCAAGGACTACCGTACACCACACTGCTTCTCCTTTACTTTTGGTTTATAGCAATTTGTGTTTCAGCATTCTTTTCTTTGGTTTATCCTATTTGAGTTTACTGAGCTTCTTAAATCTCTCCAAATTTATGACTTATATCTAATGTTGGGAAGATTAGGGACATAAATAATTCACTTATTTTTCTGTGTTTATCACTTTTTCCTTTCCTTTTGGAATTCAGTGAGTATTAATGGTGTCGCTCAGGTCCCCGAGGCTCTAGGGTTTCTGTTTGTTTGTTTTTCCCTTCAATCTTTATTCTCCCTGTTCTTATGTACGGATAATTTCTATTGGTCTATCTTTTAAGTTAATGACTCTTCTGTTATTTCCATTCTGCTTAGGTCTATGGGGCAACTCCTTTTTTTCTTTGATTTCCACAAAAGTAGTCAATAACATTAATTGAGCAGTTGTTATATAGAAAGCACTAAACTAAATCCTATTAAATGTATTGAAGAGTCTAAAATATGGACTACACCCTTTAAGAATTTAAAATGTAAAGGGAAATAAGGGCAACATAATATTTAGTAGTGTTTGCCACTATCTTCTGCCTCTAGCAAAGAAGTATTTTTAATGTATCAAATTATGGTAGGCAAGTCTCCTATTTTTTCTGCTGCCTCTAGGATAACTATAAATATGAGACATAAATGGTCATTTTTCTCTTCACAAGCAGTCCAAAGTTGTATTTATTTATTTGTTTATTATTTTTGCCAGTGACTCCTCTGATAGAGGACTAATATCTAGAATATACAGAGAATTCAAGAAACTCACTGCTAAAAAAAACAAATAATCCAATCAAAAAATGGGCAAGTGAACTAAATAGACACTTCACAAAAGAAGAAATACAAATGGCCGATAAATGTATGAAAAAATGTTCAACATCATTAGCAATCAGAGAGATGCAAATCAAAACTACCCTGAGATTTCACCTAACCCCAATTAGAATGGCAATTATTAAAAACACAAACAGTAACAAATGCTGGCCAGGATGCAGAGAAGTAGGAACTCTGATACACTGTTGGTGGGATTGAAAATTAGTGCAACAACTTTAGAAAACAGTGTGGAGGATCCTCAGA